>JASGAT010395028.1:0-11759 GCA_030220025.1 Chelon auratus | reverse complement strand
TAGACCAGACCAGGCACCCCCACCCCATAGCAATGACACTCCTTGATGGCAGCAGCCATCCCCAGCAGGATGCAGCCTGACACACACACACACACAAAAACACTCTAGGAACAACTCAAAAAAAAAACAAAACATGAACAGCACAAGGTGTTGACCTGGCCTCCAAATTCATTCTGGCCTCGTCCATTCTTTGACGAGGGAGACAAGGGAGAGCTAGACAATATTAGGCAGGTGGTCATAATGTTATGCCTGATCGGTGTACATGTGTTTCTCTATTGTGCAACCCTCCTCCTTCCCTACCTCCACCTCTACATGGTCATCCTAGATGTCTTCATCAGAGGTGAAGACTCCTGTCTCTACATCTGCGTTCATCGTTGCTCTTTAAAGTCTCACCACCAAGTTATTACTGTGCTTGTAAATGTTTTCTCTGAAAATGTTCATTTTGCACCCATTTGATCTTTCCTAACTGAGCTGTTGCATACTACACTATTCCTGACTTGTGTATTTACTCATGTGACTCACTACATTTACTAAATGTCATGCCTATCTTCATTTTGATCTCAGTATCGCACCTGCAAAGTTTCATAACTGCATCTTGAGCACCTTGAGTGGAAATATCGTGGCATAAATCTGCCCACGGACATGTGAACGCCTGCAGATTACTAAAAAACGTTCCTTGTGTGACTTTCCAGAGAATGACTCCACACATACTCTTTTCTATTCCACATGACACATTCGCCATGACACACTGTTCTATTCATGAGTTTTTAGTCCACATTCAGTGTCTCAGTCCTTTAATTCTTACCTTCCTCTTTCCTGTATCGAGCTCCACTGGAGGCAATACCCAAGATAGCTGGGAAATAGGGCCTCTTAAACCTGACCCAAAGGAACGGGAGAACACCATTTGAAATAAGAGATGAAATGAGGTCCCTAAAAATGCTCTTGTCTTCCTTGCAATTATATTGAAAGCTAATGCCTATTTCGAGTGCAAACAAGTCCTATTTGTTAGTTTGGCGCGCTTATTTTAGATTCCTTAAATGGCAAACACCATTACTTGAAGAATGGCATAAGCAGATGGAACAAAATGATCTGCCAAACTAAGCTCTTTTCTGTCTTAAGGCCTTAAATCTGCCGCCGCATGGTAGTGGTGTCGAGCGGCATGATGTGAACGTGCAGTCAGATATGAGGATTCTCCAAAACAACTTCTGTATGGATGTGCTGCACCGTGATTCAAAACATCTGAGAGATTAGAAATGACTGCTATTGTTCTGTGATTCTATATAGTCAGTTGATGTACTCACTGCAGGAAACTGATGCTGGTATACATGACGCTGAACCACGAGCAGAATTGAGATCTCCTATTTTAACATGCCGTCCTGTCGAGATTAAAGCAAATGGAAAATTTGCATACAGACTGGTATATATACTCAATGCGTTCACAGAATGGGAATCGGACCAGGAATGCGAGTGTTTCTGTAGCTTTCCGTGCAAACTTAAAGCTGCATTTCGTCTCCAGCTGCTGCTGCTGCTGCTGCCGCCTGCTCCCGGTCAAAACCACAATCATCAATTTGAATAATCACACTGTGATAAATAAACAGTTTTTACACACACACACACACACACACACCACATGCGTGCATTTGAACCAGTGCAAGTATTCAACACACACCTCCAGTCATGTTTGGGCCATTCGCTGCATCCGCCTGGAGTTGTCTTATCATTATAGCGGCGTGTCATCCCATTTACCGACAAGATCAGATGTGATGTATGTTTGTGTTTATCAGGCAAGGCTCCATCATCACATTTACATATTTCAAATACAGTCATGAAATTTTAAAGAAAAAAAAAATATGAATAGAGAAGGCACCGACAAGAATGACCAGCAGTATTTGAAAACCATGTTCCATTTAAAGCTGCTGTACAAGGAAGATGACATGCAGGCAACCTGACGGGATCCAAACTCATGTTTCGCTGATCAATAATTTACAAAGAAGCGATCAGCAGCAGCATCATCATCCGGCTCCCAAGTGATTTCCTGGGTTAATGGCATACATGCATTAATGGGCTGAAATGCTAGAGGTCGCATGACAGGGTATAACAGATAAGAGGACATTATCATTCGGAGGCGAACGACGGAGCGAGCGGCGCGACAGGGGTCACGAGAAAAAGACTCACAACAGCAGAATGTGTCAAATCTCCTTTTAAATAATAATAACAAAAAAAAGCACTTTTTGAGAAGATTTCTTACTGTTACAGCTCCACAGTAGGCAATCAATAATGGAGGGCTGACACACTTGGTGCAGAATGTACTTACCAGGAATTCGTATACAGTGCAGAGGAGATGTGCTGTACTATATGACAGCAGAGCAGAATACAATGAAAACTAAATCAGCAGCTGTGCTAGTGTTGGTGCCAGCATTCAGCTGTGTGAAATGGGTCACATTCACGCGTTACACCCTTTTAGTTCTGAACTGCTCCTTCCATCTGACATTTCTTGAATGTTTTCCTCACATCTATTCTGGGATGCATCCGATATCTGACGGCACTGTGCGCCGACAGCCGCGTTGAAAAGACGAAGAGTGACAGTAACAAAGGGACGTCGCGTATCTGCAGCTTGTTTGGAGCGCGTTCTGGTTTTGGTGTCTGCCCTCTATTTTCGACTCCTTACTACCGGTTGTTTTTTTGTTTTGTTTTTTCCCAAATTGTCCTTCAGGACGGAGGAAAATCTTCACAGTGTTGTGACTGAATAGTGAGAAGCTGTCTGTCAGTAATGCACCACCTTGGTCCACAGTGAAATAGCTCAAAAATCTTTAATTTCATTTGGATCGGGATGAGTCCGGATGCCTGACTGTTCACCTTGCACCCATCAGCAGGTCAACATTTTCACTCGGGCATTTAAAAATCTACTTGGATTTGTTAATTATTTTTTGGTTCCCACACTGCATTATGCTTTTTATTTAAATGTCTTGACACCTATTTGATGGATTAAATGGAATCTGCCCTTGATGGTAGGTTGATGACGCCTTTACTTTGAACTTCACCAGTAACTTGGTTTATAACAAAATACCTGCAAAACTAATGACGTTCCCATACCCTAATGTACTTTGCACTTCATTAGAAAATGTTTGCATGGTAAATGAAGTTAAATAACTGAGGTTCTGGAACAGGACCACGCCTCAAACACCCTATTACCCGCACAAGGCGCATCTAACCTCTCCTCACCTGCTTGACTCAGGTCTCAAACCCCTCCACCCAGACCCTCTCTGTTCTCTCTTCTTCTTTACAATCTCTTTGCAGGAACCAGGGAGTCAAGGAGCCGACGCCTCCAGAGATATGCCCCCACCCTGAATCTCTCCCCCTGGGTTCCTACGTCCAGTCTTCCAAGGATCACCATCAGTCGCTGCTCCATTCTCCTTCCCTTCCCCTCAACCCTTCTGTTTGATATCCTATCTTTCCCTCCTCTTTAATCTGATCAAATAAACTTATTTGAATAGCACGAGGCGTGGCCTTGTTGAACAAGTTAAATACATTATACCTGCTTTACATTCTCAATCATTTTTCCATGCAGACATTTAAACCACCATATTTAATGATGTCAGTGCTAGCACGGCTACAGATTTGTAATTATTCAGTGAATTAAATGGATTGTTTTACCCTCTTGGTTCTATTTTATTTTATTCCTTTAGGAGAACGTCTGAAGCATGAGATATTCAGAGTGCGTTATACTGAATAGTTTTCAGAGAATGAGTACAACTGGGCTGGTGTATGAGGGTAGACGGGGGGGCCCGGTGAGTTACTGAGTGTGGGGAATTGGATCAAGTGAGAGTGACAGAATCTATAATTACAAAAGCTAGAGATTGTGGAAAAAAAAACAAAAAACAGACAGGCATCAATGAATGTAGTGTGACAATAATTAAAATAACAGCTCTGGCCCAACCCCCTTTTCAGAAACCTGCAATAAACACTGCTACTGACTTTCTGCTTTTTGTACCAAAACACCTAAACTTCTCCCTCAGGAGTTGATGGAGACCAAGAGGAGTGAATGTTGCTTCATCATCCAAACTTTATGAGGTAATAACGAAGTGTGTTCTGCTTCCAAAGCTGCAGTGCAGCTTAAAATGTTCATCTCGGTTCATTACAAACCGGGTGTTATTTTTCAGGTTTAGCGCCGATCAGCACTGATAACACTGAAGTCACAGAGTTCATTGCCGAGATTTGTGAACACAATAACCTTGACAAACTCACCTTGGGATTTGATTGTCTGAGTGTCTGCGTTTCTAACTGATCTGGAGGAGGAAATGGAGGGACGCAGTAAAACTATGAACCGAGCTATTGCTGTCTTCCATCACAGTTTACAGACTGGTCGGCCTTTGCTCCAGAAATTAGACAACTGGATTATTGCGACAAAATGTCCTTTCATATGACATTTTGACCAAAAACACAGATCAGCCACAACATTAAAACCACTGACAGGAGAAGTAAATAACATTGACCATCTTGTGACAATTCAATGTTCTGCTGGGAAAATGTTTGGATACATAGGTGTATGTAGCACCTACCTATACCAGACCAGGCTCCAGCCCCCCACCCCCACCCCATAGCAATGACACTCCTTGATGGCAGCAGGATGCAGCCTGACACACACAAAAACGCTTTAGGAGCAACTCAAAACAAACAACAAAAAACAAACAAACATGAAGAACAGCACAAGGTGTTGACCTGGCCTCCAAATTCACTAGATGCCAAACTGATCAAGTATCTGTGGGATGATCTACAGAGGACCCTCCCCTCAAAGCCCCCACTAACAACACTGTGTTGCCAGACACCACAGGACACCCTCAGAAGGCCCATGTCCATTCTCTGATGCAATGCAAATAGACTGCTGGCTCATTTACAGACTTTCATGATTAACGCTGATTTTCTACAAATGTATAAATGTATATTTTGCATGTCTAGAAATAAAATTGTATTGATTTTGGATTTAGAATTTAGTGACACACAGTCACGCCACAATAACCCCAGTAAGAATGAGGTTCTGTAAAGAAATGCTGCATCCACAGACCACAGTGAAGAATGAAAGGTAATACTGCAGTGGTTGCAGTGGTCCTCCACACAAAGCCCACTCCCTGTGAACCTGGGGAGGAGAGCTCTACTGGCTGCCTGTCAGCTGTCCCATGGTGTTCGGAGAGGGCTCATGGTCTTTCTAATTCCCAGCCAATCTTCTGTCCATCACACCACTTTATCCCTACTTTGGAGCTCAGCTCAGGTCCACACACTGTCACATTTCTGACACATCCTGCAGCCTACACCTCGACAATACCGGGAAATATTGTCAGCTTCTCCCCGCCCCCAGCTCACTTTCAATATGAACAACAAATCCTATTTTCAAACTGGATGTACGACCAGAGCCTCCCACCTACCTCCCCGTGCTGATCCGCTCCATATTTGACTTCTCCTTGGCAGCATGTGTATGATGGGGATGGAATCATATGTCTAATAAAATAAGAGCTCTGGGTTTAGCTCACGAGAGCTCACCCCCATCCTTATCAGGTGACCCAAGCAGTTTGTCCCGCAGGAGGCGTCACATATTTGGAATAATGAGCGGAGGTGGATTCAAAGCAGCACCATGTGCACAGCCCAGCAAAAGGTAAAGAAGCCACTCCTCAAACGCTGCCGTTCTCAAGAGATTTTCCATGAATAAAGGATTAGCCACAAGCTGTGAGTCAAGCTCTGGTTCTTCCGCTTGCTTTACATATTTAAGGCTGAATTTTGCCCCAGTAGAACAGGCAGCTTAAAGTCAAAGGAGATTGTGCGGCAGTTTTGAGAGACGGGAACTTGTCTTTGAGGAGTTTATGGATGTAAGCCGCTCAGACGGTCGACATACGCACCTTCATTTATATGACGTGTCAGACAAGGTGTGCTAAATGTGCAAACTGCAGGTTGCTTTATTTTCTGTCTAACACCTGCACCGATCAGGCATAACATTATGACCATAAAATTGTGCAAGTCTCCCTTGTGGTGACTCATCAGAGAATGGACATGGGCCTTCTGAGGGTGTCCTTCTGAATGTTGTTAGTGGGGGGGTCTTTGAGGGGAGGGGCCTCTGTGGATCATCCCACAGATACTTGATCAGTTTGGGATCTAGTGAATTTGGAGGCCAGGTCAACACCTTGTGCTGTTCTTCATGTTTTTGTTTTTGTTTTTAGTTGTTCCTAAATCGTTTTTGTGTGTCTGTGTCAGGCTGCATCCTGCTGGGGATGGCTGCTGCCATCAAGGAGTGTCATTGCTATGGGGTGGGGGTGCCTGGTCTGGTCTAGGTGGGTGCTACATGTCTAAGTAACATCCACATGAATGAGTCCCAGGTCCTAAAGTTTCCCAGCAGAACAGTGAACTGTCACAACATGGTTTAAATGTTATTTCTCCTGTCAGTGGTTTTAATGTTGTGGCTGATTGGTGTATATCCAGTTTCCTCTCCTGAATATCCAAATGAGAACCTTTTAATATTATTATTATTATTTTTGCTCTTAAAAAGCCAACTATCTCCCATCATTCTGGGAGATATTTACAGAGATTCAGTTTCAGTCCGGCCCAGAGACTTTGAGCTGAGATCTGAAAGTTTACGCTGCGCTCTGGGGAAAGTCATATCAGTGCTGATTTTATCTTCCAAGACTAATGATAAAGGGATAAACCTCCTAATCCATCATACATTTAATTGGCTCAACCAGGATCCTTGCTGCTGATATCAGCTTTATGAGTGTATGTACACATCTCTGTCTAAAGATCCCTCCTCTCTGAATACATTACTATGTAATATGATAGCCATTCTGGTATATTTATTTATTTTTAAATTTTGCAGGTTTGGCAGCTGACACAATGTTGGCTTCATTAGCACAGAGTTGCGACTACTGGAGCAGCTTTAGAAATGCATGAACGCTCTGACTCCTGTATCTTAGTTACCTGTAGGACATCAAACATGTCATCGAACATGATTCAACCCTGAATTAACTGCTCTCCACTAATTTTCCAGTTGTATGAATTTCCAGTGCTTCATTAAATACTTACTGTGGCTAAAATGTTTCTTCGGTCGTCCTTCAGTGGGTCAGCAATGCAATTTCCCATGTGACCTACAATCACATCAGCTTGTAATTGTTATTATTGGAGTAGTATTTTACATATTATGTTGACTTGATGTGAGAGAACTGGACTTCACTGTAGAAAAAGACCCTTCAGTCATCTGTGACTCCATATCATTTCTGGTCGTTGCCGTTTTCGCAAGTGCTATTCCCCGTTGAGTCCGGAGTTACCTGTTATCATCATCCAGGGTCTGTAGATTGACCTACTAACCTCTGACCTGGATGATGTCATCTCTGTTTACCTGTAATTTGCTACTGCTATTTATTTTTCTTGCAACATGGCTGAATATTTTAACGATTCTGAGGTTGTGGACGACGACTGTGTTTATGATGGACGTCCTTACCGTTTTGAGCCAGAGTATATGGATGAGGAGCTCGATGAAAGAAGCACTTTCGCAAATAGATAACGGGTAACTCCGGACTCAACGGGGAATAGCACTAGCGTATCATAACAAAATATTGGTGAAATGAACGAGTTTCGCGGAAGATAATGCGTTATTTAGAGGCTACGTTTCGGTGCCCCATTCACCCCCACTATATGGATATACGCGGCGCTCCACTGGAACTTAATATCTTCCGAATGACTCCAAATGACACCAGAGTTATATGGGTGAGTAAACGATCGTATTTTATGCCAGAAATAAGGTCCAAGTNTAAAAAAAAAAAAAAAAAAAAAAAAAATTCCCCTTTAAGTAACTGTGGTTTGGTCCTAAGACCAGATTGTAGCTTGAAACCAGTGGGAAATCATAGTGTTTAAATCATCCTTCGACATTATTAAAATGATTATTGACCAACATTAAGCATGTCATGACCTGGCTCGTAAGCCATGACAAAAAACGGAGAGACAAGGTCTAGATAAAGGTTAACAGATTTATTTAAGCAAAACCAAAAATCAACCCATGAGAGGTAATGACGTTTCAGTGTGAGTATCAGTGTGTTTGTCGATGTGTGCTGTTGAAAGGTGCTAACATAAAGCGAACAGGCCGAAGCCAGCAGAACAAAAACACACGCCGGAGGAATCCAGGTCGAGGAGCAGAGAGAGAGTGAGGACCGTGACGGCCAGATCTTAAAGGCTCAGGGAGACTGGCCAGGTGCTCCCAATTATCCAAACTGAGACCCGCCCACTGAGGTACCTGCAGAAACAGACAAGCGACAACACAAGGGGAAAACACAGAACAGGCCTTGGTAGCAGGTGGCCGTCACAAGCGATAAAAGGGTCAGAAGTGGAGAGAGTCAGCACTATAATTTACAGTTTTCTCATGTGGGAGACTTTTTAATCACCCAAATGAGTAATGAAATAGTTTCAGTTTTAAACTTAATTAGGATTGATGATTTTCATTCGGTTCACAAGGAAAGTGTGTTGACTAACCATTATTATATGTATTTTATTTTCATTCTAAAAGTGAATCATCCAGCGAGGTAAACATATGGTAAACCATATGCTTGTTTTCATGTTTAGTGTGTTTTTTTCAGCTTTTAACTGAATTTGTCCATTTGTGTCCTGTACTATCCCACATTCCACTAGAAAGAAGCCGTCACTCAGCTGATGGAAGAAAAGTCCTATAATTTCTGTTTCTCTTGGGACACACTCACTCTGTCTTACTCACCACATTTGCTGTGTTTCTCCACGGGACTCCTTGTAGCACATCCTGCAAAAAATAAAAATCCGTCTCCTGGCGAGACGCATAATTCAAACAACACACGTCAGCTGATTGGAGGGTTTCAGTGTGAAACTTTATTGAGCATTTTCATCATCTCACAGAGATATCTCATATCAATACAACGGTATTACATTACTGGATTAACAAACTGCAGATTTAGTTGGAGAAAACATGTCGATCTTAACAGAAATGAAGGTATTTTTTAGTCATCTAGCTCAAACTATATACACAAACAGAAGGGTTAAGTTGAGGGTAAGTCTCTTTTAGGATGAACAAATTGTAACAATAAGATCAAATATATTTAGAAATCAGATAACAATAATAATCAGGACTGTAGCTGTACAAAAATAATGCACACAAATCAGCATGAGGGACAAACTATTCTACACTATATACCTGCACCTCCTCTTTAAAACAACACACATTAATGGAGACCTATCATTGTCTCATACCATATGATAAGGAATAATGTGTCGTACAGCACAATAAAGGCATCAAATGATTTAAAACAAACCCTGTAATAAGAAATCAATCTCAAACTGAAATATTACAAAAGATTTTGAACATTTCAGGTCTGCAACATCATTTTAACTTGCACCAGTTTTCTCCCATTTACTTGTAACTAGTCAGTAGTGTATTGTGTGAAGATGACAGCTAAATGGTTAACTCATTTCTTACGCTTTACGTTCACCTGTAACTATTTCGCCAAGCTAAATGTTAAATAAAAACATATACACAACATTATTAAAAAGAAAATGCGTCCTAGTTTTGTTGTACCCATGCAGCTATACATGATGTTTTGTCATAGCTGATGCTAATGTCTGCACTAGGAAAGGTGCACAGAACATTTCTTGCATGTTTAATAAATGCATATGGTAGACCACCCCCCAGCCACCACCACCACCACCACAGTAATTCCTTCTTCTTTTTTTTAAACTGACTGCACTCAAAATAGCACAAGATGCACATTTTGAAATACAATAAAGTAATGATGCATGTATGTAGTGTGCGAAGACGGCCCTTTTGCGAAATAAATACGATTAGCTGACAATAGATGAAGAGTTTTAATTTAAGGCAAGAAGCAGATTCATCACACACGTCATCTGAACTGGGTTTGTACTTTTTTTTTTTTTCTTTTTCTCTTTTTTTTAAATACACAGTCACTTTAAATTGCAAAAACCAAAGAAGTGTTTCTCAATACGTGTTTAAAAAAGCTCAGCCCGTTCCTTTGAATCCCATCAACACAGAAGACATTAATGGCTTGGTGAACTTGTTCTTAACTCTGTGGATGATTAATCCCGAAAATTGGGTTACGCACACGTAACCTGAAAAGTTCACAGCAGTCTGACATTGATTTATGTAAAGCACGTGGATAACCGCTACAACCCCCAAATAAACCAGCGCGGTCGGATATAAACTAGGGATTACATTTATCCTTCAGTAGAAACGGGCAAACCCAAAATATTTTCTGTCATTAGATGCCACTGTTTGGGCCACTTCAGCCGCTGTAATGCAATTATGTTCATGTGTGTAATGGTCGGGCCGAGCTCCTGCTCGCTGAGCAGCTTTTCTAGTCAAAGTGGGAAAATCAGAGCTGTAATTAATATCATTAACAAGCTCCCGGTTCCACTCAGGTGAGCAAACAGTGCCGCTGAGGCAGCATGAACACGACTGAACAAGAACAGACGATGAATGAAATGCTGTTTGCATTCTGAAGTTGTTGGTTTTTTTTTTTTAGAGGCCATGCTGTCTAAGGTACAAGGTTACATTTGTATTACAAAATACAAACTGCTTGGCAGGTGTAAAGCACAACTCCACCACGTTTACATATCAAAATCTGTTTGTAGAGCTTGTTGCATATATGAAAACTGTTGTGTAAAGCCAGGTGAGATTTCAGAGGAAGCTGCACACAATCTGAAAGTTAAGTCACTTGAGTCAATGCTGCACATTTGTATCACAGACCATAAACTGCAAACAATATACCACAGTTCTAGTGTGTTCTGCTGTACTGTTCACAATTCATTTATTTGTATTTAGATGCAAAAACACTTCTAGTAAGTTGGATCTTAGAAATCATACTATAACAAACAGGTACTATTGAAAGCTGTTGTTTTGCATTTCTTTCCTCAGTGTTTGACTGACTATTAATTCATACACCGATCAGTCACAACACCACTGATGGGAGAAATAAATAACATTTAAACCATCTTGTGACATTTCAGTGTTCTGCTGGGAAACTTCTGGACATGGCATGTTTTGGAGGGACAAGGGACCCTTAGACAATATTAGGAAGGTGGTCATAATGTTATGCCTGATCGGTGTATGTTAACAGGAAAGGTCTGGTATTGAATTACTGATTTATGACGTGCTGCTGCTGAGCATAATCAATTCATTAAAGCACCGAGATGGTCTACAAACTAATACGTGGGTCTGATAAGATTTTAATAAATTACGACCCGGTCTTTCAGGATGTGAGTGTTTTTCTGTAGATTCCTGAACAGACTGAAGGCTGCTGACCTGTCTCACCCCTGCTGCTGCTGCCTGCTCTCCAGCGGAGGCTCAGTCCATCTCAAACAAGCTTGTCTGGTTCTGCTGTATTGACGGATTTTTTATTTATTTATTTTTTTCTTTCTCAGATGTCCTACAGCGTGTTACAGAGCTAAAGAGGAGCGCTCTTCAGACAAACACCGCTGGTTTGTTTGGGTGTTAGTTTAAGTAGTTGAGATAACGCTGCCTGGGGATAACTGTGAAACGAAGGCCCTGCACAGACCTAGCATTAAGTACAGGTGTGAACCATAGACTGTATAAAGATGGACGGCGGAACTGCTCCTCTAAAGTGAAGCCAACGCAAGTAGAGCGCCCCCTGGTGGCTGGCTGCAGTATAGGTCTTAAGCTCCACCCTCTCCATGTTAGTGGGCGGTACTTGGATTAAATTAAAACACTAAAATTCACATCTTTTTTTTTT
>JASGAT010395027.1:0-20441 GCA_030220025.1 Chelon auratus | reverse complement strand
AACAGACTAACATCTTTTCCACGACCACAGGATGTGTCTTTCAACATGGTTGTTTAAGAAATGAGAAGCTACTCATTGCATCAGTTGGGGTTAAATAACTTGTTACCAGCTGAAAGATCATCACCCATGGAGTAATTATCCAATAGGAGGCTTGTTACCTATTTGCTTAGTTAAATCCAGGTGGCAACTTTTATGTTGGCCAGGCAGTGTAGTATATAATGAAGACCCCAAGACTATCAGTTGCACAAAATATTTTTTAAATATTATATTTTTAGCATAACAATAATTAGTTGAGACAAAAATTACATGATATGTCAAATGCTATGGAGTCAACAGAGCCAACAGAAAATAACCAAAGGGACTTGACGAGATGAGACTGTTCTCCAGAGTTGGACAGAGTCAAAAAGTATGTAAAAGTAAATATGTAAAAGTTTGAATGGACTTCTGTGATGTTTGCACTCCAAGTTCTCCATGATAGACAACAAGAAAGCCATGCAGACGTCTCTACTTGCAGGTAAATACCACCACTGGATTATCCACAAGAAGAATTTCAGCTTGAGCCAGAGTGAGTGTCTGTGTATCTGTGTGGCTTCTGAGATGATCAGTGCAAGATCAAGACTGTGAGTTGTAGAATACACATAAAGGGCTAGTTTGAGGATTTTACAGAATGTATTAACCATGCCTGTCTGTATATACAAGTAATCTAATCATGAAAAGAATTGTATCCAAGCCTCAGTTCCATGGAATTTGTTTTAGAAAGCCAGCAGTTCAATTGCTGACTAAAAGCTCCATATATTTCTCTCTGTAACCCCTGAGTGCCAAGCTGCAAGAAACTAGGGTTAGTGACACTGACAATGCAATACATACATCCCTTTCCGTTTGAGTGTCTCTTGCCCTATGGAGTTTCCATTTTTCATACTGTACTCCAAATGTGCACCAATGATGTCCCCGAGAAGATTCATGCTTCTCACCTACAAGAGATGCCACCAGCTGTTCACTGTAGTAGGGGACATTCCACTCAGAAAACAAGCCAATAAAATTTACAGTAGGATCAGTGTTTTTGGAACAAAAAGCCAGCTGAAAGGTAACTCAGTTCTCAGTTCTAGAACACCAATCAGGCATAACATTATGGCCACTGACAGGAGAAGTAAATAGCACTGACATTCTACTAAGAAACCTTTGGACCTGCTATTGATGTGGATGTTATTTAGACATGTAGCACCTACCTAGACCAGACCAGGCACCTCCATCCCATAGCAATGACACTCCTTGATGGCAGCAGCCATCCCCAGCAGGATGCAGCCTGACACAGGCACACACACAAAAATGGTTTAGGAACAACTTAAAAAAACAACAATAACAAACTGCACAAAGTGTTGACCTGACCACCAAATTTACTAGATCCCAAACTGATTAAGTGCCTTCGGGTTGAGGGGATCCTCCCTTCAACCCGAAGGCCCCCACTAACAACATTCTGTTGCCAGACACCACAGGACACCCTCACCATTCTCTGATGAGTCACAAAAGTGTTTGGCACAAGGGAGACCTAGACAATATTAGGAAGGTGGTCATGATGTGATGCCTGATCGATGTAATTTACGTTTTCATGCCTCATTCTTACTTTTGTGTTTTGCATTAAAGGTGAAAAAAAAAAGGTATTACTCACTGATGAACTATACTGCACATCTCTCTTTTGCAACTCTGTCACAACTCAGCCTGGAGTTATAGAATCTCTAACTACTAAATACTGGGAGGGCAACAGAGCATACTCTACATGTGTCAGAACACACGCACACACATTCATACACTGTCATACACAGACATAAACATACAGATCTACATGGACATGCACTTCTCTTGCTTCCTACACAATGCTAACACAGCACATGAAATCAGCCTTACAAGAACTGCATGCCTCACTGATAATGGTGTCACACACACACACACACACACAGATGCTGAGCTCATTAAGAGATTCCCAGAGGGTAGCCAAGAAACACAGTCTACTGTGGGAACCTGGGGGAATCTGTCACTCTGACCTGCACGGACACTTTAAATACATATTATAAAAAAAAGCAATGATAGGCTGCATTATTCTGATGACCTAAAATGGATTAGATAAATGACGAGTTAACGTCAGATAATCCCACATTTTGTCTCTTATCTAAGCATTTATAACAAGTTTTATTTTAACTTATTTTAAATAACATAACAAAGTAAGTCTAAAGTAACGTGGCAAAATATGCAAAATCAAAACAGCAGAAAGCTGTAGTTTTAGCAGTATAAGACTAATGTATCTCAGAAAAATTAACACTGAAAAGCAGAATAAAAGTGTAAAGAGACAACCCAAACTGAATTAATTTAATGTGATAGAGTTTAAAGTAGTTGGCAAGTCGTTCCCTTCAAGAAAGGTTTGCCCGAATGCACTTTACCCAGAATATTCTGCAATAGTAATGATGATTCAGTAAAAAAAACAACAAAGAAACACATGTTAGCACACACACACACACACACACACACACACATTATCCACACTAAAACACTGGGCACATCTCCTGCTAGAGCTAATCCCCCTTCATATGACATTAAGCCAAAGGATGGAAGGATGAAGAGGTGCGCAGAGGATGAGAGAAAAGGGAGGAAGAAGGAAGCAGAACAGTGTTCTCTCTCCTGTTCATCTTTGACTTGTTGACTGACATTTTGAGCCGAAATATTTCAACATTTCTGAAGCAAGATAAGATTTTTAATATGCGCTTCTTGTTTTTTTTTTTTTTTTTTTTTTCAATCATCAGCTCTCAGTCACATATAAAGGTCACTACCTGCATTGCATATATGAAGCATTTGTCACCAAATTAAAACCAAGACCTGAGAATTAATGCAAGCTCATGCACACTTGTAAGTCAACAGAGCCATGCATTATTACAAGTGTCGACAGATAGGTAAATGAGGTGAATATGCATGTAAAGATGTTCAGCCTTAAGTTCCTTCATGCAGAAAGCTATTTTTCCTGAGCCACTTTTGTTACACTTTTGTGTTTAAAATTACATTATAGAGACAGACACACCTAAATGAATAAAGCATTTGACTGTCTGACTAAACCGTCAGTCTCAAGTTAATCTCTTTCTTTCTTTCTCTGTCTTCTCTTCTTCCAAAAAAAAAGAAGAAAAGTTTGACCTCATTTTGATTCCAGCTTTGGTATTTCATTCCCAAATGTAACAAAGATTTTCAGTCTTTCTTTTTCATCATATCCCTTCTTAACTTTCTTTTAATCCTTTGATGCATTTTTATCCCATCCTTTTCTTTTTCACCCTCTTTTCCATTTCCACTCTTGCTTTTCTTTTTGCCAAAATCATATCATGATGGACCAGAAGCTGGTCTCAAAAACACCACCTGAGGAGATAATAAGTATGGCTTTTATCAGACCGTGCACACACACACCCGCACACACAGTCATGGATATATTATCAGGACCACGCTAATTCTGGGAAACCTGCCCAGTTGAACCAAAACCAGAAACTCTATTACAACAACTAGTAAATGCGGGCTTGTGTGTGTGGAAGAGAGAGAAGCGGATACCTCCAATATGTCTTCGAATTGTATGTTATGTTGTCTTAAGTCTTTGGTAAATCCACAGAGAGGATACGTGAATTGGATAACCAAAAACCTTGGATTATCAGGGATGTGCAAAAACTAACAGTGTCTTCAACTTCTACTAAAGTATAGTGTGAGTGGAATAGAGCACATGCAGTTCTTTACAGAAGTTTTGGGCACCATCATGCAAAACCTTAAGGAAATCGACTGATTAATCCAAGATTCATTGTGAAACTGACAACCACCTCTATCATACAGCCAGGCTAATGAGGAAATATCTTCAGTTACAAAAAGAACAAGGAGCCCGGCAGCAACTTCACCTGGACTTTGCCATCATGGAGTCAGTCTGGGATCACATGAAGAGACTGACACAGCCTAAATCCACAGAGGCCCTCCAGGTAAAGGTTAGAGTACATCCCATACTGGGGAAGCCGCGGAGTAATGGCTAGAGAAGCAGCTTTGAGACTAGGGTTAGAGGTTTGTATGCTCCCATGTCCAAGCCTGAGTTGCCTTAAGCAACCACCTAACCCCCAAACTGCTCCCTACTCCACATCCAAATGTGTGTGTTAAACGCAGAGATTTTTCCCATGAGGGATCAATAATGTTGAGGATTTGTTATTATTTATTATCCTGCACCTAGTGTGTGTGGATCAGTGTATTTACAGTAAGCCGTTGCACCTCAACATATGGGGTGGTGCATGTGATCCCTGATCTGTTTTGTTATTTATGGCACTGTAATTTTCAAATTGTGTTTAGTCTGTGCTAAAGTGTTAAACGTGTGTGATGCCTTGTGTAACAAAATAGTGACAAATGATGTGCTTGAATCAAAACTCCCCTACCTCCAACCTCTGCTACAATGGACTTGCTCCCATCAGATTAACCTTTTGAGAAGCCTGTAGGTGGTAAAGATGTCCTGATAAACCAAGAATGAAATCTGTGCATGTACTCTGGACCGCTGAAGATATGATATGAATTTAATATTATATTTACTGAACAATATTGATCACTTGATATAAAAATCATGTTGAAGTGTTGTTGCACCAGATACTCAATGCTCAATGGACTTCTAGAGTTACAACAGGCTTACCATTGGCAGGGATTGAACTTTTAGGGAAGCAAAGCCTGCTGCACACACTTACCCAGACACACATTAAATATCAGAGTTGCAGTACATCTATATAGTGTGTGGTTGCTTCAGGGAAGACAAGACAAATACCAGATCATTCAAGCAGACACATGCTGTGTGCTCTGAAAGGAGAAGAGTGGAAAATGCAGTGAGAGAAAGATTCTGAGTATATCTGCTTCTGGCACTTTGCTGTAATCCAGTGAAGAGTATTAATGTTCTTATTTTACATTAAAGCCAGTATTACTGAATATCCTTACTGTAGTATTTACAGTAGTTTGTTGCATGAACATGTTTAATTTTTGACAATTGATGTGATTTTTTATTTTTTTTCCCACGTGTGTAATTGTTCAAATAATGAATAAAATCCTGGCAGGTTACAGTTTCAGTTCAAGAAGACGCAAATGAATCTGAACATGTGTGAGTGTGAGCATATGCAGTGAATGATACATTTGTGCCTGCCAGCGATCCTTATGTGTACTTAGAAATTCAGTCCCCGGGTGCTTATGCCTTTGAAGCTCAGCAGGGTACTCTAATAGCTTTTAATTTTAATTAATTTCCTCTGTCTATTAATAACCTATAATTCCCTAAGTGATTCTAAGTTTTAAAGGTGCAGCATTAGTCATTAGCCAATTGCAGGGTAATGGGAAGGCTTTGTGCTGAATCATCAGGAATCTCGAGTTGGCAAGTTCATCTCATAAAGTCTAAATAATTCTCAAACTTAGCAGTGGCAAGGAATGGAGGCAAAGAAGAGTTGTTAACAGTAAGTTGCTGCCTTCCAATGGGGTCATGTTTACCGTGTTTACAAGAAAATCCTGGACTGGCACCCTCTATGGTATTCATGACTTTCTAAGTGGCTCAAATGGAACCGGTCACCTTGTTGTTACAACATGTGAAATCAAATTCTTGTCAGTCAAGTTGTAACATTGGGTGTAAGGTGTGAGAGCACCACTGCTGTAGTCTTGAAGCCAATGACAGGGCAACATACTGCTGGACATGTCATGGCATAACAAAAAGATGAAACAGCTCATTAACTCTGACCTTACCAAATACTTCCACCACGAGAGAGTTCCATTCATATGGACTTTACTTGTGAATGCAGTAAACACGACCCCATTTGAAGGCAGCATAAGGACCAAGTTCACAGGTTTTTACGTGTTTTATTTGTAATTGTGTTTGAGAAAGATGTTGGTATAACGGCCTTATCCTTTCATTACGCCAAGTGCCAGGTCCTTACCTTGCTAAACTGCTAGATGCCAACAGCTGTCTATCAGCGGTATTCTCACAACTTAAGGCTGAGGGTACCACTTGCCGAATATTTTGTGACACTCCTTCCCACGTTGTAACCAGAAGCTCATGAGTTTCGTTTAAAGGCAGCAAATGTGTGACCAAGGAATGATTAACTTAGTATGAGCATGCCTTGAGGAAAATTATTCATGTATTATTCAACATTGTGAAATGTTGGAGAGGCCTGCTGCTTTTCTTTACAGCATGTAAAACCCTGACAACCCTGACCGACAGTGGCTGTCAGATTACCTTCAAATTTACTGTCTAAAATTCCTTCTGATCAGAAACAGTCTGCATTTAGGCTTACATGAGGCTGTCAGTAATTGCTCAGTAATATCATTTATAGAGGTATTAAAGCATTTTCTATCATTGAACTGCATGTATCTAAAAATATATTCAGCATATAAGTGGAATACTCAACACCTAACTTAAGCAACCTTCCTGTCTTGAGTAAGCTCCTGGCATTATGTTCCCTTTCCTGTGCCTGGCTGCGGTCATCCCCTCTGTGCTCTCTCCAAGGGTTTCCTACAAATGTTCCTCCTTTGCGCAGTTCACATTCCACTTTGCAAAAGTGTGTGCCAACATTATTGTAAAGTGAGATAGATAGATAGATAGATAGATAGATAGATAGATAGATAGATAGATAGATAACAAATGACAGATCTAATGATTTTGAACTTTTTTCAAACTGAAGCGCATTTAAGGTGTTTTTTTAATCTCCCTCTCTTTCCACATTACACACACACACACACGAACACACACGCACACATATCGGGGGCGCGCACCAGCCAGCTGGCAAAGTTTGAGGCACCGACGTTCACATTGCAGACGACTGAAACTAGTAAACTATGCGGAATATTTCCCGGTGACTGAAAAGAATTCTGTGTCTTCGCGGCGATAAGAAGTTCGGCGCCCACAATCTCACGTCTGACCGTGAATGGAGCTATATTATCCTCCACCTGCACTTGGTTGTTTCGGAGTTTTGCCTCTGGTTTCTTAAGAGCCTTTCACGGGGAAGTAAGCGCTTGGATATTTTGGCACAAGACTGTACACATCGTGTGCGCCAGGCGTCAGGGAGAGGAGGTAACAAGTGACTCTGCTGCGGGTAGAGGAGAGGCATGTTTAACACTCAAAGTTGTTGAATGGAAAGTTTTGACAAAAAGTTTCTTGATCGCGCGGAGTTTTATCTTTTTTAAATAAAATCTTTCAGTTGACGCACTGGAAGGTAAACATTTACATTTCTTAAACGTACATCCTACCAGTTTGTTGCCAGTATGAGAGGACCGGTCGTTTTCCAGATGTGGATGGTTTTTTTCTTGGGGAGTGTAACCAAACCCGGGATGGCTCAGGTCTCTACAGCCAAAGTGATGAGGGGCAACAACAGGAGAGACGGTGAGATGTCTTTATTATTACTACTCATCATGGATTTTAGTGGATCAGTAACGTTTTAGTGGCATACAGTCTCTTTGGTGCTGTAGTGTAGACATAATTTGCTGTGTCACAGATGACTGACATGGCTTAGTGTGATAAATGACCTGCTGACACACTAAGACATAGTTAGTTGTAAGAGAGAGACTGCACATCAGACGGTGGAGCAAGTTGAATGAGGTAAAGTGAGAGCAAACCAAGCAGTGGTGAAAGTGAACAGGAGCAAAGTTGTTAGATGAATAACAGTTTCACTCCTTTCAGATTTCTTGTCAGTGCATATCCCCTTCATTGAAGCTTAAGTCTTTGGATTCCCTGAACCTCTTGCCCTTATAACTTACTGGAAGTGCACCATGCTTACTTTTTACTTGGCCCTGAGGCTAGTACAGTACCTTTGATTACACACACACACACACATGCACGCACATACACGTGCACACAAGGCTGCAGGGTTGCTTTTGGCTGGGTAACATGAAAATGCCACTGTATTAGTTTCTAACCTGGATGGCTGCCCCTGAGGCCTGTTTCACCAAACACCCCTGTGAATGTAGGTCATGACTGTCTGCCTGCATATGAAACTTTATATATTTCAGTCACCCTTGCTACCCATCAAATACCCAAATTGTCTGCTGTTTATTTGTTTGTATTCGTCTCTCATTTTTATGAATCATTTGAGTCATTTTAAGGATGTCAGTGTTTCATCATTGCAACCAGAGTGTGCTGAATATAGTTCATATCAGTCTGTCAGATGCACACCTTTTGCTTGTTAAAAGTGTGTCTTCGTATGTATATACTGTAAATGATGTGTCACATCACAGCAGCAAACAGAGTCACAGCATTGTAGCACACGCGTGAGCTGGCAGGCAAGACAGAACAGCTGTGAATGATGATAAACAAACGACTTAAACACTTGAAGGTCAACAGCTTCACCAACTTTGTTTGGGCAAGGTTCAAAGTACCAGCAGGATAAAAAGTGTGTCTTCTCTCAGAAAATGAGTGAAGATGGAAAGAGAAGGCAGAGTTAAAGCGCCAATATACTTTCACAGTACTGCAGATATGGGAGTTCTTATTACTGCAGAGAACACTTCAGGGTCTTTTCATTAGAAGTTTTATTTTCTTCCAAATAATTGCTGGGGTGTAGCTTTTATTTCCATGTTTGAAGTTATTTAGAAAGTGTCAGATGACTAGTACTACATATAAACAAAATATTCTCCATATAGGCCCACAAGTATAAAAAAAACTCCAATATATAAGATAATAATATTATTGGACCTTTTCCAATTTATGTTTTCAGCAGTTTCTCATTAGTTTCTAATGGGAAGCTTTTTTTTTTTTTAATCCANCTTTTGATCTTTGTATTGTCCTCCTTTAAGTCTGTGATAGCAATGCAACATTTTTTTTTTTTTTTTAAACATCTGAGTCCTATTGGTGGGATGTAGGCCTTTTTTCTTTGCCCAGAAAAATCTTCGGGACGACCTCAAATATGCTGCTAACTGCCTTTTAAAACTGGGAATGTCTTGCCATTTCGCTCTAATGAAAGTTCAGCTCAAACACCTACAGCGGTGGGATTTATACACCAATCAGGCATAACATTACAACCTTATTCCTAATATTGTGTAGGTCTCCCTTGTGCCTCCAAAACAGTTGTGACTCATCAGAGAATGGACATGGACCTTCTGAGGGTGTCCTGTGGTGTCTGGCAACAGAATATTGTTAGTGGGGGCCTTTGGGTCCTATGGGTTGAGGGGAGGGGCCTCTGTGGATCATCCCACAGATATTAGATCAGTTTGGGATCTAGTGAATTGGAGGCCAGGTCAACACCTTGTGCCGTTCTTCATGTTCTTTGAGTTGTTCCTAAACTGTTTTTGCATGTGTGCCTGTGTCAGGCTGCATCCTGTTTTGCACCCAAATATATACTGTATATTGTATATAATGTTCAGTCATTTGCACTACTCATCACCAGGTATGTATATTTATTCCAACTGGTTTATTCTGTTACTTATTTTAACTGAGCTTTTCCATTCAGTCGTTGTTGCCTGCTCTGTGTGCCCTTATTTTTTTTTTTTCTGAATCTGCATCCTGCTGGGGATGGCTGCTGCCATCAAGGGCTGTCACTGCTATAGGATTGGGGTGTCTGGCAATGTTTTTATGTTCTGATTGTTTTCCTTGGAAACCTTTGGGGTGGGAAATATACAAGACACATACTAATACCATTAGATTGAAAGCAGTGGTCGACATACAAACCAGTTAAATGCAGACTGGTCTCTACTTTACTTCTTGGCAGCAACTCTAAGTTGGATATTTGATCAGAGAAGGTTTCTGAATCCATCAAGAGTCTGTTAGCAGTTATTAAAACAATGAAATGTTTAATCATTGTGACACACTAGTGTTAGAGATGAGATGGTACTCTGTGTCAGAAGGGGCAGCCATTCAATGAAGATCTTCCTGACATAGCTGTCTGCGTATGTACTGATAATATCAGATCAGACTGATATGATTCAAAGGGAACTCTTCCATTTCTTGATCAGTGCGGTTTATGAAACAAAGTGATATCTGTTACTGAGACATACCGGTTGTTAGATGCTTAGATCTAACAGCTCTATAATCCACTGCATACAGTCTTACAACAATACACTGTTACGGAGGTTAATTTTAACTTGTATGTGTGTGTGTGTCTCTGTGGTTTTGCCTCAGCAGTTGGCTTATATGGAATATAGAGCTTAGTTCCGTTATTTGATTGACTGGTGCTGATTAGAGTTGTTTCCTTGTGCAAGCGTGAACCTCTAGCTGATAGGGGCTCTGCAGTTTTCGCTTGTCTGTGCCCTCTGTGTATTTAAATTTGTGTGGCTATGTGTAAATGTTCTGACAGAATGCCTTAGCTCACTTCGAGGAATTCCCCCCAAGGTTTTTTTTTTTTTTTTTTTTACTCCAGTGTTTGTTCAGCGCTTCGCTCGTTCTGTTTGCGTGCCATTGAAGTGTGCGCATTAACGGGTCGGGCTTGGGGTGAGGGGTGAGACATGGTGTATTTGTAGAAAAGGAAACAGAAAAATACACATGTAAGCACACAGAACAAGGTAAGCACTGTTTGGCCTGCTCTGAGCAACATATCATCTTCACCGAAAAGACCTGATGACCCAGAAAGGATAAAAACTAATAAACAGGCAGAGACACATACACACAGCTGGGGCGGTACTAAACACCACAAACTATCACACATATGTACACGTGGCTTAGAAATACAGTGTAATTAAACTTTTTAAAAAGTCAGCCTTTCTGATTATTATATATACAGTGTATGTATATAACAACAATTGATGACAGCAGATTAACCTGCAGTACATTGTGATACGACAGCAAGTTTGTGACCGCCCACTGCCGTCTCTAAGACAAATGAGACTGAATTGTGTCAACTGAATATTCATCTCTGACACAGATTTATACTGCAGTTTTTGGAAATGTTAAAATCACAAAAAAAGTGCTGACAGGGCCTGAAAATCTAACATATTGATATGTTTTTTTTTTCATCCATATGCCCTAAATTCTGATTTTTGGATTTTCTTTTTGCAGTGGGTTTAACTGCTGTTTTAAAGCATTTTTGTAAAACAAGTTCAGACCAGATGTTGCAGTTTTGTGAATCCAAGGGCGAAAGTGTGGAATACCCTGGAGACTGTTGGCTTTAAGGTTAACTACAGTAGAGTTATGCAACAGTATTGATTCACATGTACTATGTGCATAGTTACAGTCACAGGAGACTGCTTAAAATCAGTGCCATAGTTAACCTGCAGAACACAAACTCATTAAATCTTTTTTGTTGTCGTTGTGCACTGATCATTCACAACATTAAACCGACTGACAGGAGAAATAACATGGGCCATCTCATGACAATGCAAAGGCACAAAGGCCCCCACTAACAACATTCTATTGACAGACACTACACACCGTCAGAAGGCCCATGTCTGTTCTCTGATGAGTCACAACTGTTTTGGAGGCACAAGGGAGACCTACACAATATTAGGAAGGTGGTTATAATAGTAGAATGGGAGGTAGTCTTCAGCTATCAGGCTCCTTTCCTGTGGAAACAGCTCCCAGTTTGGGTTTAGGAGGCAGACACCCTCCCTACTTTTAAGGTCAGGCTTAAGACTTTCCTTTTCGATCAAGCTTATAATTAGGGCTGGACTGAATCATCCCTTAGTTATGCTGCAATAGGACTAGGCTGCTGGGGGACGATGCGCTGAGCACATGTCCTCTACTCTCTTCTCTCTCACACCGAGCTCCTATCCTCCACTTTCTTTTCTCTGGCACTGAGCGCTTGTCCTCTAATTTCTTATCTATTACTAGTCATGCATTTCTGTGCTATTACTGTATAGCACAGCGGTTTGCAAACGTTTTTGGCCCCAATCCGCCACACCTAATAAAAAATAAATAAATAAAAAAACGCAACAAGCTTTTTTATAACCATATTAAAGGCGGCATGTTTAATCATGCCCTAAAAAGACGATCCATCTGAGGATTTTCAAGTGCAGCACAGGTGGCTCAGTTAGTTGCACATATACAGTGCGTAGAAGAAGATATCTTCCCCTCCGCCGTTACATTTTTCATCACACTTTGGGAATCCCTGGTATAGCATGTTAACTGCTGTGTGTCCTTTCTTTCTTTCCCTTTCTCATTTCTGCCTTTATTATTAAATAAAAACATTTCGGTCCTAAATGCACTTTTTTATAGGCAAGAATGAGATTTACTCTCAGCATGAGTTTGTTGCCTTGAACCTCTTCACTTCATAACCCTTTTCTGTTCTGGCTCTGATGGACTGAATCATGACATGTAGCAAAATGGTTCCAAATGTCTTTTTGTCATCATACTGAACACAGAGGTGACAGCAGGGAGAAGAGTCAGTGAGGTTATTGGAATTCATGAGTCACATTCAGACACCCAACACAGAATGACTCCCCACCCACCCATTCAGACCGACACACACGCTAAAACAATTACAGGATCTCCCTTTCAAGGGAATCCCCCAACAAACACTTGTCGTCCCACACATACACGCTCACTTTGCCAAAGTTACCCCACCCCGAAATATTTGGCAGACACTATTTTCCTTCCCTCCACCGAGAAAATAGGGTGGTGACCACTTGGACAGCCTGATGGAAAAGGAGTGTGCAAAAAGAGAGAAGCAAAGAGTGAAATGATGGCTTGGAAATGGAGTGGATCCCTGCAGGCTCATGTATGAGGGGGTGCTTATGTTATAGGAGGAGGAGAGAAGTGAAAGTTTAGAAAGGAAGCTTAGAGGGCACAGAGGAGGAGGAGAGGGAAAAGGTGTGTTGAGAGAGATATGCCAAGTTAAAAGACCTGTCCCTCCACTTTTCTGCACAGTCAGCCTCCAAAGAGATACAGTAAGACCAACGGCAAGCCAAATGGATAGATTATAAAAGAGGAGATGGAAGAAAGCCGAACTGATAGAGGAGTGGAGGGGGAGATAAGATGTTTCTGCAGAGGATAAGCTGAACTGAGTGTGGTTCATTGGTAGATTATCTGATCTCAGTATCTGATTACAGAAAAAAAATAAACATGGATTAGTTTTCTCGGGTTAGGGAAGTCAGGCTGAAATGTTGTTAGGATTTTTTACCTCATATATTACCCAAATATGATTGAACCCAGCTCATATGGAGGGACCCATCTGCTTGAGGCCAGCCGGGTAGAGAGAGAAGACAACAGCAGGAGGAACGAGATAAACATGAACAGATAAACATGTCATACATGTCATACATACTTCTGACTAAAGCGTACATGTAGCATCTTAGTATCATACAAGATATAGCTGATAGGGGTGGGAAATAACGCATTTAATTACAGTTTGTATTCCAAACAACGCATAACTTTTGTCAGTGCATGATTTCCTGGTATACCCATCACACTGATGCACACGTCAGAGCTTGGCTAATGGCTAAATGGAGGAAAAACATTTTATTTAAAAAAAAAAACAACTACCTGATGGAAGCCTTTTGTGCAAATTATGCAGAAAGAGTTTGCATACCACCGAAGTACTACAATACCATGTAAATGCCAAATATGTTGCAGTGAGCACAGAAACCGCCGGAGCTGTTAGCGCTAGCAGACTTGGTCCGAGTACGGACAAGACATGTCGGCAGCCGAAAATGTTTTTTTTTGTTTGTTTTGTTTTTCCATTTAAAGTCAATACTGTTCTGAAAAAATACTTAAAGTACTTAAAATGGCACTTTAGGTCTGTTCAGATTTGGCCAGGGATATTTCCTTTCTTTTTCTTCTGTTTTGAATTCTAATGCAATTAAATGCAGTTTTCCAGACATTAAAATAGCCTGAGTTTACAATATTGATGTCTGTGTCTATTATTTAATTCAGTTGTCCACTAAAATCCATTTAAATTAAAAAATGTTGCTTTTTGGAGCAAATATTGTTATGTGATTAAAATGTGATTAATCGAGATTAATTAATTACAAAGCCTGTAATTAATTAGATACATTTTTTAATCAAGTCCCACCCCTAATAGCTGATGATGTTAAATTAGAGTTAAATGAAAATAAATATAAACAAGAGCATAGGGGCATAAGACTCTTAGTGGCAATAGTAGTTATATTACAGATGAGTTAGCAGCTAGAATGATTGAATATAAGAGGTATTGCAGACTGGCTGGAGAATGATGCATTCAGGTAGGATAACTGCAGACCATGAAGACTGGGTAGGCTGCTGAGGACAGGACCACAAATGAGTAGTATGCAGCTCTGTAGATCAGAAACACACAACTCCAGGCTAGAGACACTCACACAAAGATGAAGAAAGAGAAGGAGGAGGAGGAAGAGGGGAGGGGAGATAGAGAGAGCGGTACAAAACTATTAACAAACCAGTGAAGAAGAAGAGAGCTGTAGTACAACTCTTTGGTTCATACACAGGTGACGTGATGCGACGTCACAGTTGGCTCTTCATTATCTGGTAATTTCTTTTTGTCTTTAGGGTTGTCTCTACACTTATACTTTGCACTCCCCATGAGCAAACTCTGTATTAAAATACTTGAGGGGACAAACTTGCAAAAGATGAAGGGAATATAGAAACATAATGTGAGCTCATGTGAAAATTATTGGGGGTAAGGTAAAAGCAATGTAGGAAAAGAAAATCCCATTGTGACCTATTTGGGACTCCATAACTTTGTTATATCACTATGTAGCTACTTACATTACACAGACATTCCTGAGCTTATCTAAACTGACAAATATTTCACAAATTTGTGAGTTGTGCTGACTCATTTATCTGATGTATATTGTATTCCACTGGATATAATAAGTCATCTTACAAGCCAATAAAGCACTTGTGAAAATGAGTTGAGTTGGGGACAGAGTAGAGGAGAAAGGGAGACGGATGTTTCGTCCTTGTAGAGCGTAGTCCGTCTTGGCAGTTGGGCCATCTGACTGCCACCAGATGTTAATAACAAGAAGGAAAATGAGAAGGAGGTGGAAGGTGCATAGATAGAGAGACAGGATGAGAGAGATGGAAGGAGCAATGAAGATAATGATTGGGCCAGTGGATGAAAATGGGGAAAGATGAAATGTGAGTGTTTGGAGAGGGTGGCAGAGAGCGAGGACGAGAGAGAGGGAAAGGGGAATTAATAGAACTGGAAAAAGTGGGAGACTAAACAAGCAGAAAGTTATAATTGAATGGAAGATGAGAAGTTGAACAGGGTAAAGCAAAGAGGAAAAGCTGAAGGAGGAGAGGAGATGTGCTGTAGTCTGCCAAAGTGTGTGCTTCACAAAAACAGCTGACAAGCAGATGAAAGAAAGAGCGAGTGAAAGGGAGAGAGGGATGGATATGAAAAGAGACAGAGAAGAGGTGTGAAAAGAGTGATACAGAGTGCATGGCCTCACAAAAGAGAATCAAGAGTGGGAGGGGTGTGCTGAATAAGCAGTGAAAGCAAAATTAAAAAAGCGATTTAAGGAAAACACAAACATGGATGGGGAGGAAAGTTTGGTGGAGGAAGGGAGTTTATGAGCAGTGATTCATGGCACCTCTAAAAGTCAGAGACATAATAAGAATGAAGGATAATAAGGGGGAGAAAACAGAGTGCAAAAGAGAGCATGCACTTTACAAGCATGTAGATTTGCTGCATAGTGAGCTCCTCTCAGCGCTGACTCTGTCCAAGTCCTCGACAAACAAAGCTAATGTAACTCAACAATAAGTACATGAGAAAATTGCTAAACCGTTGCATTAAAGATGCAAAGATCGAGAGAAGGATAGTGCGTATGTGTGTGTTTGTGTACGGGTGGCAGTTAGTTGCAGTGACACATCTTGGGCCTGTAAAATATACGGTAAACAGAGCAAAATAATTTACTTGTCTAAGTTGACTTCCCCTTGATTTTCCTAAAGCTGCAAAATAGACTTTCAATTCAAATATGAGTTATAGTGTATCCACCTGTCAAACTTATATGTGCAGTGCATCCAGAAAGCATTCAAGTATTTTATAATCTATCCATTTGGCTTACAGTTGTGTTAAATTCATTTCTCCCCAAAAGTCTGCACACAACACTCCATGAGAATTGAGATTTTTGAAAATTCATTACAAATGAAAATCAAAAAAATAAGAAAGCACAATTGAGCTCAGGTGCATCCTTTTTCCACTGATCAACCTTGAGATGTTTCCACCTGAAGTAAATTCAGTTGATTGGACATCATTTGGAAAGGCGCGCACACACCTGTTTGTGTAAGGTCCCACAGTTGACAGTGCATGTCAGAGGACAAACCAAGCATGAACTCAAAGGAATTGTTTGTAGACCTCTGATACAGGGTACAGAAAGATTTCTGCTGCTTTAAAGTTCCCAGTGAGCACAGTGGCCTCCATCATCTGTAAATGGCCGGCCATCTAAACTGAGCAATTGAGGAAGAAGGGCCCTAGTCAGGGAGGTGACCAAGAACCTGGTGGTCACTGTGTCAGAGCTCCAGTATTCCTCTGTGGAGAGAGGAGAACCTTCCAGAAGGACAACCATCTCTGCAGCAATCCACCAACCAGGTCTGTATGGTAATGTGTCATGTGCCTTTTTTCTAAGGAGTAAAAGGCACATGGCACATTTCCATACAGCTCGTCTGGAGATTGCCAAAAGGCACCTGAAGGACTCTCAGACCATGAGAAACAAAATACTCTGGTCTGATGAGACAAAGATTGAACTCTTTGTTGTGAATACCAGGTGTCATGTTTGGAGGAAACCAGGAATACCATCCATACAGTGAAGCATGGTGGTGGCAGCATCATGCTGTGGGGATGTTTTTCAGCGGCAGGAACTGGGAGACTTGTCAGAATAGACGGAAAGATAAATGCAGCGATGTACAGAGATGAAAGCCTGGATGAAAGCCTGACCCAGAGCACTCTTGACCTCAGATTGGGGCGACGGTTCATCTTTCAGCAAGACAACGACCCTAAGCACACAGCCAAGATATCAAAGGAGTGGCTTCGGAGGTGCTGCAAAGAAGAATGGGAAAAACTGCCCAAAGATAGGTGTGCAAAGCTTGTGGCATCATATTCAAAAAGACTTGAGACTGTAATTCCTGCCGAAGGTGCAACAACAATGTAGTGAGCAAAGCTTGTGAATACTTGTGTACATGTGATTGTTTTAGTGTTTTATTTTAATAAATTTGCAAAAATCTCAAACTTTCTTCACGCTGTCATTGGGGTGACAGCCTGACCCCAATGACAGCATTGGCGTGTTGTGTGTAGAATTTTGAGGAAAAAAATGAATATAATTAATTTTGGAGAAAGGCTGTAACATAACAAAATGTGGAAAAAGTGAAGTGTTGCGAATACTTTCCAAATGCACTGTACAAAGAGTCCTATCAAATTACAAAATACAGCAAAGAAAATAATTACCATGTGTTGGACAATTTAATAGAAATTACATACACTTCATATTTACACAAAGAACTCTGGATAACAGTGCTGCTATAGTTGTAGCTGGTGTGTTAATTACATTGATATCCCCAAGGCAGGACGTCGAAGTGAGCTCTCTGAGGGGATTGTGAGGGAAATTAAAAGAATCCTCTGAGCCGCTATTTGGCAGTTATTTGGATTTGAGTTGGATTGGAACAGAAAGCAAGGTGACTAAGTATATAACACGCTGTAGATGTAGCTGTTAACATCCGCAACGTGACAGACAACAAACGGTGGCAGTTTTCTGTCGGACACAACTAAATATGCTTTTCCATTCAGCTGCACTTGAACACTAATACAGTAGTATAGTTTTGACCCCTACTGTATAAGTGTTCAGTGTCCTCTAATAATCAGAATAATCACCCAGTCAGAATAAAAATGTTTCATATTACCACCATCCCAATCAGAAGGAATTTTCATCAAGGGTGGAGTAAACCTTTGAAAATCTGATTAACAGGAAAATATTAGCTTGATCTAATCATTTCTTGGCTGTGGAAATAACATCAGATGACAGCAAAACAACTCTTGAGGAGTGTTATGTAATATGTGATATGAATCAATGTGGTCAAAGCTGCTGGATCTGTCATGGTTCATCTTGATCAGCTTCATCTATTGAATAAATGCAGCTTTGTCAATAAAGTTCGAGGGGCTTGGCTCTTTTCCACAATAAGCAGAACCAATAAGAAAAGTTCTGATGGATGTTTTGGATTATGTAAACGGATATATCTTATGAGCAGTGTTGGACACGGTACTTTTAAAAAGTAATTAGTTATAGTTATTAGTTACTTCTCCCAAAAAGTAACTGAGTTAGTAACTGAATTACTCCACTATAAAAGTAACTAGTTACCAGGTAAAGTAACTATTGGGTTACTTTAAAAAAAAAAATGTTTAAATACGTCTAAGAATTAGAAATTTTTTCTGAGTGTAATGTACACTTGCCTTTTACCTCAATGAGGTTAAAGTAGTGCCTATATTTCCGCCTTGAAAACGGCAACTTTACCTCTGAATGCTCTGAACTCGCCATTGCTGCAGGCTATTTCTGATCGTTTGTGTGATACTGCTATGCAAACATGGATGGGGAGGCATACAACTGGCCTGCCAGAGGGTCCAATCTGGCCCACGGGATGAATTGTGAAAATGATATACACATTAACTGCAGTTTTTCAATAAAAGTTCTTCATAAAAGGTTTTGTAAATGCCAAAGCTTTCCATCTGGAATATTACTATTACCATCCCAGAATATTAGTGAATTTAAGAATATGTTCCCATATTTATTTTGTTCTTCAGCATGTCATACTCTTGGGGATAAGCCAAAAAATGAAATATTGCACATGATGTACTGATTGACAGCCTCACAAATATAAAGCCTAAAATATCGCAATTGCCTTAGGATATAATATTTATTTTATTTTATTTGACGAGAACTTCTGCTGGCCCTCAGAAGAAAATTCTGGTACTTGGACAAATGTAGTTGATGATCCCTGGTCTATAGCTTCAGCTTAGGATCCGTCCACTTAAATGTGGATGAATTCAGCATGATGAATTACCAATTTGCTAACGTCTACGAATAAAGTTCAGTGATGAGACAGTGATAACAGCTATTGTTATCAGCTTCTGGTTATGCCACAGAAGTTGAGTCAAGTGTAGTGCTGTGTAACCCCATCCTTATCAACAGGCCAGGATCATCTTTGAAAATTTGCAGCGAAAATGTTACTAAGCAGACTTAATCAAATCTGTAAATGAGAGAATAATTAACAACCTCATAATGATTAATGTGTTACATTGATGTGATTAAACCTGCTCTGAAAAGTCTTTACTGCAACTCTACCCAATTTGGAAATTGAACAGAGATGAACAACACAAAAGCACAGCAATTGCTACATTCATTTCATAGTTGTAATACTGAGTGGCATCTGAGGGAAATGTACCACTTATAGCAGAAATGGACACTTGTCTCTTTTTTATATAATTATGAATTAGTCGTTCAAACAGACAGTTTGGTAGTTAATCAGTTGACTGGAATGTGGAAGTGGTATATCACACTTGTTTCACACCATAAAAATAACTGACACATCAACTGTTTAGGTAAACAAATAAATAATCCTGAAGTTTGGGAAGTAGTTGAACACAACCACACTCAAAGCTGACATGTTCACATGCATCAAATGAACCCTATACTATAGATTTAGGCTGTAAACTTTTTTCACTGCAGTTCTTGACCTAAACCCCCTGCTGTAAATGTTGCTTTTACTTAGTGCTGCAGCTGTTCATATAGCAGCATTTATAGCCCCTTTCTGCAACCTGTTCTGCTCTGAGATTAGGTGATTCCTCAAGGAAAATTATTACCTCCACATCCTAAATGTCTGCTGTCCTGACCTTGGCATGCCCTTCAGGGTTGTGATGGGTTTAGAGGCTTTACACCAAAAATCAGCTCTACATATTCTCCAGCAACTGAACTAAAGACATCACACCTAAGTATATCATTTTGGCAATCTTCCTAATCTGGAATTCACAAACCTGTGTGCCAAAGAGAAGGGATGGGTTACCTGACACTGCAAACTAGATTTACTGCAGCCATTTCATACAACAGGTCAGCCAATAAAACTAAAACATTGCCACTCTCTGGAATTCTAAGAGGCCTGCGTAACAAACCACAGCAGAATTTTGCAATCAAGTCATTCATTGTGTGTAAAGGATTTTCTATGGGCTCCATTTAAGTGTGAAACTTTGGTGAAATACGGTAGCGCAGATAAATAGCAGAGGTTGGGATATTTACAGACGAAGGAATGATATCTTTCAAATGGTTTCAATTTCTTCCAAAACTTGCAAAGAGGTGCAAGATACAGGCTGCAAGTATGATACCAGTGGGGTTCTGCTTGGTTCTGGTTGTGCAGGGCTAAGTTAGAAAACATGACAAATGTCAGAAGTGACACGGCAGAAAGATGGGAGCAAGAACAGTTCTTACCCTAGGAGATTCGTCCCAGCTGGAGGAAGGAGATAAACACTGTGTATTTATGCTGCGTGTGTGTATATATATATACGTATATACACTGATCAGGCATAACATTATGA
>JASGAT010395025.1:0-11190 GCA_030220025.1 Chelon auratus | reverse complement strand
TAACCTGGTCATTCAGTATATTCAGGTAGTCAGCTGACCTCATTCTTTGGGCACATAATGTTGCTGAACCTAGACCTGAGCAACTGCAGCAACCCCAGATCATAAGCACTGCCCCCACAGGCTTGTACAGTAGACACTAGGCATGATGGGTGCATCACTTGATCTGCCTCTCTTCTTACCCTGATGCCCCCATCACTCTGGATCAGGGTAAATCTGGACTCATCAGACCACATGACTTTCTTCCATTGCTCCAGAGTCCAATCTTTATGCTCCCTCGCAAACTGAAGCCTTTTTCTTTCAGTTAGCCTCACTGATTAGTGGCTTTCTTAAGGCTACACAGCTGTTCAGTCCCAATCCCTTGAGTTCCCTTCACATTGTACGTGTGGAAATGTTCTTACTATTAAACATAGCCCTGAGTTATACTGTTGTTTTTCTTCAATTTGATATATTTAGGATTTTTTGTGACCACATTTCTTCCTCGAAGACGATGGTTCCTACTATCCTGAAAGCTGAAAGATAATTGCCTATGCAGTAATTATCCAATAGGAAGCTCATACCTATTTGCTTAATTAAATCCAGGTGGTGACTACTCGTTCAAAGCACTTCACAATTTGAGTCAATGCAACAGGGTGGAAGTCATTCAAGCACACTGCAGGATACTTCTTTGGCACTGGTGTGATGGTGGAGGTCTTAAAGCACTCGGTTTCAACTGTTTCACTCAGTGAGGTGTCTGTTAAGACCTCTTTCAGATGATAACATGATCTACATAGTCTTTCAGTACTCTCCTAAGTATGTTGCCTGGTCCAGCAGTTTTGTGGGGACTAATCCTTCAACCACGCCGACCCAAACACTGTGTTTCCCAAAATACACCAACACATTGACTTTCCTACATGAGGAAAAACACATTGGACCATGTTTATACCACCGAGAGAAGAGCCTACAAGGCCCTCCCCTTCCCCCTCCCCCACCTCGGTGTCTCTGACCACATCACTTATGCTGATGCCAGCAGACCACTGGTTAAAATCACCAAACCAGTTCAGAAGCAGGTACGGGTGTGGCCGGAAGGGTCTTCAGAGGCACTTCAAAACTGTTTCAGTACCATCGACTGGAATTTGTTCAAGCAGGCTGCAATGCACAACAACACCACAGACCTCCAGGAGTACACAGAGCCATGGCTGACAGGGGAGGTCTACAGGCTCCCGAAGGCTCCAAACGGTGCCTTCATAGCTGACAAGGTGGGGTTGAGGACAGCTAGGGCCAACCTGTCCAAAGGGCATCAGAGAGGCCAAGAGGCAGCACTCCTGGAGGATAGCCCATTGCTTCACTTGCTTCACTTACTCCCATTGTCATGAAGAGCTTTGAATGGCTGATCACGGATCACATCAAGTGAAGAAGACTGAACAGTGCCTCTACTTCCTTTGCAAATTGAGGAAAGCCAGAGCATTTCTTCTTCTCTTTTTAATCTCATATTTGCATATTTTATGTTTAAGTTGCTGCACTGTAGGCCTTTGAGGAAAGACATTTCAGTCCTGTGAATGTGTTGCACATGTCAGAACTGACAATAAAGCTGACTTCAGTCGGAGTTAAGGGGGAGGGGAACTGACAGTGACTGGAATGGTCGGAATACCCCTTCACAGGTGCCGTCTTTCTGGTGTTGGTGAAGTGGTTTTCAATTTTCAGGGTATGCTGATGTTTTGCCTCCCATGGGGTTAGTCCTTGCTGTCTTGAGGACTGCTCTCTCCTGATCTCAGTCTCTCCTGAAGGCGTCGTCCTGGTATTCAGTCAAGTTGTCGGAAATGGCCATTATTTTAAGTGCATCCATTTTAGACTAATACAGTGAGTAACCAGCCTAGTCAAGAATATAGAACTTACGACTGACTGCTATTGAGATTCATCTCAGTCTCGTTAAGAAACAGAGAGTGTGCACCCAACACACACATTCAAACACCTACACTCACACACACAGACACACTTTAGCTTACTTAATTTCATCATTCAGCATAGACATTGCAAATGTTGGGACAGGATCGTTTCCCTTGACAGAGTGAGGGAGGGAGGCCAGTGTTTTGACCAAGGAGAAAGAGGAGGGTTAAAGTGAGAGTCACCGATTACATATATTTTGTTAAGAAACCTGCAAATCTCTGAAGATGGTGACCAAGGATGAAGCAGACCTGTGCTTGTCACAGCTCTTCAACACTTCCTGCAAAAAGCCAGACTCTGAAGTTGTGCTCCTTCAAATCGTGCTGTCTTCCATCTCTGTGTTGACTGTGGTTCTCAACCTGCTCGTCATCATCTCAGTCTCTCACTTCAGGCAGAGATTGTTTCATTTTACAGCTACTGTAGATTTAATGTAAACTGACGTTATGCTAACAATGATAAATATTGCACCTGGACTTTTAAGGAAAATCATATTTTACAATAATCAACTTAATTTTTGGTCTGTTATGACCTGAGTAGCTTTAAGTGTCTGCACTTCACCTGGTATAGGTGTGAAAGATCCGAAACATTCCAACTCATATTTTTTGAAATGCTGTTAGCTTGTCATCATGATTTGTTGGTTTGATTGTTTTTTGTCTTTCCCTGCAGGAGGCTCCACACTCCCACTAACATCCTCCTCCTCTCCTTGGCTGTCTCAGATTTTCTCGTCGGCCTCCTGTTGATGCCCGGAGAAATCCTTAAAACAACCTGCTGGATTGTTAATGATCTCACATGTTCTCTGTGGAAATATGCCTCTTACCTGATCACCAGTGCCTCTGTAGGAGACATGGTGCTCATATCAGTCGACCGCTATGTTGCAATTTGTGACCCCATGCATTATCCCACCAGAGTCACTGAGAAAAGAGTTCAAGTCTGTGTTTGTCTGTGTTGGCTCTGTTCTGTTTTCTACTCCTCTCTCATTTTAAAGGATAATTTGACTCAACCAGGCAAGGATAAATCCTGCTACGGAGAATGTGGTATTTCAATCAGCCTCATTGCAGGAGTTATTGACCTTGTTTTAACCTTTATTGTTCCCATCTCTGTCATCATAGTTCTGTACATTAGAGTTTTTATGGTGGCTGTGTCTCAGGTTCGTGCCATGCGCTCTCATGTTACAGCCGTCTCAGTCCAGGTTTCATTGACTCTAGCAAACAAGAAATCTGAGTTGAAAGCAGCCAGGACTCTTGGTGTTCTTGTAGTTGTGTTTCTAATATGTTTCTGCCCATTTTTTTGTATCTCTCTTGCCAGCAACGAGTCGATCAGTAGCTCATCTATGACTTTTGTCCTGTATCTGTTCTTTTTTAATTCCTGTGTGAACCCTGTCATCTATGCACTATTTTACCCCTGGTTTAGAAAAGCTATCAAATTTCTTGTCACTCTGCAGATACTGCAGCCTGGCTCCAGTGAGGCCAACATACTGTAGAGAATCTCATTGTCAGCTCATTGTATAAATATTTACATGTCAGAGAATGATCACATTTCAAGGGTTTCAGTATAACAAGTTAGGATTAGGATTCGTGGTAGTCCTGATGTTGATTTTCAGCTTTTAATTAAATAGGGATGATTTGCTTTCATAGTTTACAGCATAATTTACATTAGTGTACAGCAGTGTTGTTTTAAGGAGTATTTGTCTCAACCAGGTGAGAATAGTTCCTGCTACAGAGATTTCATTATTGTAATCAGCTACATTACAGGAGTTTTTGTTTTAGGAACTGCCAGGAATTTCTAACATTTGTTGTGTTTGATGTGATTCTTCCCGTTGTATAGTGTGTTTCATAACCAGGAATGATTTGATCAGTAATTCATCAGCGTCCTTCCATATCCAATCTTTTCAACAAGTGTAAATCCAATAATCTATGCCTTGTTTAGTCCTGATTTAGAAAAGTTAATCAACCCATTGTTACTCTTCCGATACTGCAGCCAGACTCCTGTGAGGCCAACATACTGTAGAGACTGTGAAATGACATCTGCTCTGTGCAGTGAAAATGTCATGATCATGTTAGGCAGTGAGATAACAGGCTAATCTGGAAGGTTTTACTGTAATTTTCTCATTAATAATCTTTTTCTTTTGGCATCTTTTGTTCCACACCACCCACAAATCTTCTATGGGATTGAGATCGGGGCTTTGTGATGGCCACTCCAAAACATTGATTTTGTTGTCCTTAAGCCACTTTGCAACTACTTTGGCGGTATGCTTAGGGTCATTGTCCATTGGAAGACCCATTTGCACCCAAGCTTTAACTTCCTGGCTGATGTCTTGAGATGTTGCTTCAATATTTCCACATAATGTCTATGTTATGAAGTGCACCAGTTCCTCCTGTGGCAAAACAACCAAACAACATGATGCTACCACCCCCAAACTTCATATTAGGGATGGTCTTCTCAGGTTTACAAGGTTCCCCCTTTTTCCTCCAAATGTAAGGATGGTCCTTATGGCCAAACAGTTCCACTTTAGTTTCATCAGACCACAGGACATGTCTCCAAAAATGAAGGTCTTTGTCCCTGTGTGTATTTGCAAACTGTAATCTGGCTTTTTTTATGTTACTTTTGGAGTAATGGCTTCATTTTCGCTGAGTGGCCTTTCAGCCCATGTCAGTACAGGACTTTTTTCACTGTGGAGAATGACACTCTCTTACCAGCTTCAGCCATCATCTTGACAAGGTCTTTAGCTTTTGTTCTGCGGTTGATTCGCACGTTTCGGACCAAAACATGTTCATCTCTGGGACATAGAACCCGTCTCCTTCCTGAACAGTATGATGGCTGGACATTCCCATGGTGTCTATACTTGGGTGTAATTGTTTGAACAGATGAATGTGGCACCTTCAAGCATTTGGAAATTGTACCCAAGGATGAACCAGACTTGTGGAGCACCACAATTCTCTTCCTGATATCTTGGCTGATTTCTTTTGATTTCCCCATGATGTCAAACAAGGAAGCAGTGTGTTTGAGGTGTAGTCTCCAATTAACTCAAATGTTGTCTGTTAACCTATCAGAAGCTTCCAAAGCATGACATCATCATCATCAGGGTTTTTCTTCATTGCTTAAAGACACAGTAATCGTTGTGTATGTAAACTTCTGACTTTGAAGAAAGTAATAAAACATTCTCTAAGATTTTTTTTTTCTCATTATTGTGGCATTTAGCAAATAGAAATAATTTTGGTAATCCTAACTGACCTAGAACAGTCTAGTCTGATTTAACTTCAGACGGTGAGGAAAAAAATGTTTGTGTCTTGGGCATATAGGTCAACTTTCTAACTATAGCATGTTTTTTTGTATTTACTTATGTCCATGCAATAAACTGGCAGGATTCCTATTCATTTTGTTGCAATTTTTATTCTGTTCCTTCTGTTTAGCTAAAAGTGTCTGCCTAGGAAAAACTGCAAGGGCAAAAGGCATCAAACCTGGTACCTTGGTAGAAGTCCTGGCATTTCACTTTCCCAAGATTTCAATACACATGCCTACAGCTAGGTGACACTATAATGAGTCAATTTACATTTTGGCTCATATCGAGAACCGTGTGCCCTAGAAACAAAATTATTTCTCCCTCTGATTCCTTATATAGCCTGCCATTTTGAAAAAAAGATGCACCTCAAAGCAAAATCAACTCCTCCTAGCCCATTCATCCAATTCTCACCAAACTTGGACCATATTATTTATGGACAAAGGTTAATTCTTTAAAGGTTAGTTGTTGATAGTCATTGGATGGTGACAAAAATGGCTAGGCCAGGTATCTGATGTCTTCATGTTGGTTGGTAGCAATATTTGGTTGGTAGCTGCAGTGTGGGCTGCACAAGTCAGCAGCATTTGGTTAGTTCATATTTCACAACACATTGACTATAGGTTTGTTAGGTTTTTCAGCTGGACATGGCCCCTAAATGTGCTTTGCCTTGGATCTTGGCAAAGGAGATTGTAATTTCTAATCCTGTGTATTACCACCCATCCAGACCAGACCAGGCACTCCCAAGCCACAGCATTGACACTCCTTGATGGCAGAAGCCATCCCCAACATTATGATCAACCTTGAAGCCCTGGGAACTGTGAGAATTTGAGTTCAGTATTTGAATGGTATTGTTGTCAGAAGCAGACATTATTTTAAAAGCATCCCTTTTAGAATATAGAACTTATTACTAGCCGTAATTGACATGCACCCCAGTCTGATGAAGAAACAGAGAAAAATTAAGAGAAATATAACAACAAATGTGCAGGGGAAACTCAAATCTCCCGCTCCACAAATGTATTTGTTCTGACCCGACATGTGTTCATGTCCATGTACCCATTCAAACACAGGCAGAAACATCTTAGTAGTGTGCACCCAACACACACACATTCAGACACCTACAATCATACACACACACACACACACACACATCATTTTAGTTTGAATATTGTGTGTGTGTGTGTGTGTTTCACCAATCGGTGCAGACATTGCAAATGTCAAGACAGGATCTTTTCCCTTGACAGAGTGAGGGAGGGAGGGCAGTGTGCTTTGATGATGGAGAATGAAGAGGATTAAAGTGAGAGCGTCATCAGTTACCTATATTTTGTTAAGAAACCTGGAACAGGTGCAAATCTCTGAAGATGGAGACCAAGGATGAAGCAGACCTCTGCTTTCCACAGCTCTTCAACGCCTCCTGCAAAAAGCCAACGTCTCCTGACTCTGAACTTGCGCTCCTTCACATCGTGCTGTCCTCCATCTCTGTGCTGACTGTGGTTCTCAACCTGCTCGTCATCATCTCAGTCTCTCACTTCAGGCAGAGATTTTTTCTTTTAATGTAAACTGACGTTGAGCTAGCAATGATAGATGCTGCACCTGGACAAATTAGACTTTTACTGAAAACTCAAATCTGGTTTTACAATAATCAACTTAATTTTCTGTCTGTGTCTGTCTGACCTCAGAAGTTTTAAGTATCTGCACTTCATCTGGTACATATGTGAAATATTAGAAAAAATTCAAACTAATTTTTAGAAAAATAATTTATGTTGATTTCTGATGATCACCTGGTTCAGAAGTGAAGAATCAGAAAACATTTTACGTTAGTTTACTTGTTGTTTATTTTGTTTGTCATGAGGACATGTTGGTCTATTGATTGTTTTTTGTATCTCCCTACAGGAGGCTCCATACTCCCACCAACATTCTCCTCCTCTCCCTGGCCATCTCAGACTTTCTTGTCGGCCTCCTGTTGATGCCAGGAGAAATCCTTCGAAACACAGCCTGCTGGTTTCTCGGTGATCTCACATGTTCTCTGTATAATTATGCCTCTTATGCCATTACCAGTGTCTCGGTTGGAGACATGGTGCTCATATCAGTCGACCGCTATGTTGCAATTTGTGACCCCATGCATTACCCCACTAGAGTCACTGAGAAAAGAGTTCAACTCTGTGTTTGTCTGTGTTGGTTCTGTTCTGTTTTCTACACCACTCTCATTTTAAAGGATGATTTGACTCAACCAGGCAAGGATAAATCCTGCTACGGAGAATGTGATATTTCAATCGGCTACACTGCAGGAGTTATTGATGTTGTTTTAACCTTTATTGTTCCCATCTCTGTCATCATAGTTCTGTACATGAGAGTTTTTGTGGTGGCTGTGTCTCAGGCTCATGCCATGCGCTCTCACATTGCAGCCATCTCAGTCCAGGTGTCATTGACTCTAGCAAACAAGAAATCTGAGTTGAAAGCAGCCAGGACTCTTGGTGTTCTTGTAGTTGTGTTTCTAATATGTTTCTGCCCGTATTATTGTGTCTCACTTGCCAGTGATAACTCAGTTAGTAACTCATCTTGGACTTTTGTCCTGTATCTGTTCTATTTTAACTCCTGTGTGAACCCTGTCATCTATGCACTGTTTTACCCCTGGTTCAGAAAAGCTATTAAACTCATTGCCACTCTGCAGATACTGCAGCCTGGCTCCAGTGAGGCCAACATACTGTAGAGAGGCTGTGAAACAAGAAAGGTCGACTGACGAATATGATCATGCTTTTCAGTGGAAGAATGATCACATTCAGAAAGTAACTACTTGTCGTTAAGTAGAAGCTGTGTTTTTCCCTTTCCTGGTAGTGCTGATACTTATGTCGGTCACTCAAATAGATGAGCATTCATTCGTTATGGAAATTTCATGATCGTAATCAGCTCTATTACAGGAAATATTGTTGTAAACCTTTTCTTTTCAGTTCCAGTCATAATAGTTCTGTATATGAGGGTCACAGTCCAGCTTTCAGTGACTGACAGTCAGGACTGTTGGAGTTTCTAATATTTGCTGTATCTGTTTTATGCTTCTACCCTTTTTATTGCGCGCTTCTTAACCAGAATGACTCCGTCAGTAGTTCATCAGCCTCCTTTGTCCTCAATATGTGTAAATCCAATGATCAATGGATTGTTTTTACCAGATTTAAAAACCCACTGCACAGATACCACAGCCTGACTCCTGTGAGGCAAAGATACTGTAGAGAGAGTGAAAAGAGATCTGAGCTGTGGACTGAAAATGACATGGTCATGTGATGTTGTGCATTTAGAGAAATCAAATCTGGAAAGTTTAACTTACTGTCCCCATCTGTAGAGTGACACTCATTTATACGACGGAGTATTAGGGCCACACATGAAGAAAAAAAAATATTTTTGCCATGTCGACATTAAACTCGACATTTCGAGAATAAAGTTGAAATATCGTGGCGACTTTAATCTCGACATTATGTCTTCTCTGCATTCCAAACTAGCTGTTAGTTCGGAGAAGAGAGCAACCGCTCCACAGCTGCAGTCTCGGCGATAAAGTGTGAAGGTAAGGTTTTGACATGCTGCAACTGTATTCATCACTGGAAGCGGTGGCCTACCAATAACGTAACGTACGTAGTTTAATGTCGACATGGCGACTTTAAAGTCGACACGTCGAGATTAAAGTCGACGTGACATTTCTACTTTATTCTCAAAATGTCGAGTTTAATGTCAACATGGCGATTTTAAACTCGTCATGGCAAAATATTTTTTTTCTTCATGTGTGGCCCTAATACTCCGTCGTACATTTAATACACTGCCTGGCCAAAAAAGAAGAAGAAGAAAAAACAGAGTCTGAAGTCTGAATTTAACTAAGCAAATAGATAACAGTCTCCTATTGGATAATTACTGCATGGGTGATTATCTTTCAGCTGATAACAAGTTATTTAAGCCCAACTGATGCAATGAGTAGCTTCTCATTTCTTAAACAACCATGTCTAAAGACACATCCTGTGGTCGTGGAAAAGATGTTAGATTTTTTCTCTGCTTGATGCATGTCAATGATTTGACCCTTCTCAAACAGACTAAGAACATTGTAGAAACTACTAAAATTGGGTTAAGAACTGTCCAACGCATTATTAAAAACTGGAAAGATACACGCTCAGGTTACTATAGTGCAGTGATTCTTAACCATTGGGCCACGGCCCATTGTTGGGCCTCGAGCGCCAACTACTTGGCCGCAAAAAAAAAAAATCTGTTCTGCACTTGTGGGCCACGGGACAGCAATGCAGCTTCCCACCTGTTGGTGGCAGTGATGCGTCAGCCAGTTGTTTAGCTCGCTCCAATGAGCAGCAGCAGAAGAAGCCAGCTGCGATCTTTTCCCTTAAGTGATGGAGAAGTTTTTAAACGAAAAAAATAAGATGAAAGTGATGCCAACCCCTCCTAAAAGGCGAAAAGGCAACCCTGACTTTATTAAGTGCGGCTTTGTGAATGGAGGTAGCGAGGCAGAGCTGACAGTCTATCGTGTAACCGGCTGGTCACGCTAAATGTGCTTTGAAAGTCCGCTATCTCGTAACCTGACATGTGGTGCAGGGTGAGAAAGCGTTCACCATAGTGGAGGATGGACTGTTGTGACTAGTGTTGCCAACTTCCTGAATAATAAATAATGAACACCTCATTGGCAGGGCCGGCAGACCCTTCACCCTTCCAGGTGTTGTAATTTTTTTTAGTGTGTGAAACAAATTTTTTTAAACTATTTGACTAGCATATTTTTGCATATTTTTGAGTAAACACACAGAAAACCAATCATCTTCTTCAGTAAATTCTTAGTAAGCGACAGTACTTCGACCAATGAGATGAGCGCGATTCCTGCTGTCAGCTCATTGGTCACAGAGCAGGAGACGGCCTGGGATAAGTTTACCGTAAATGTTCATATAAAGCGCCCTGTTGTTCAGTCATTCCATTGCCATTTTACACACTATTTTTGATTCTCACGGTAATACGGGACAACATGCGTCCCATTTCAGCTCCATACGGGACGCGTACTTTAGTTTCTAAATACGGAATGATTCTGTTTTTCAAGGGATGGTTGGCAACCCTAGTTGTGACTGTTGTTATTGTTCATTTGTCACAGATTTGAAGAGTACTAGTTCTGGCATGCAAAAATGAAGACTGCTAAATTGTCAAATTCATCAGTAGGTTATAAGGCAATATTTTAATTTGCACTTTATTTATACTTTATTTACAGTTTATTTAATTTGAAACTTTTATTATTTTGAATGTGTTTATTACCACATAATTTTATTTATCAGAATTTCTCATAGTTAGATTTAGAGTCTATCTAAATCTAAATATTGAGCCTTTATATTTGTTCTTGTAGCAACTTGATATGTTCTAATTGCTATACTTTTCAGTGTTGTTGTATGTGCAGGTTTACACACAGGATATAAATAAATGTCTTTGAGATGGTCACAGTGTATCATATAATTTATTTCACAAGGTTTTAGCTTGTTAAATTATCACTATCTTGATTTAGTTATTGGTTACAAATCAAACCAAGACACGGATCAATTAAAATGAAAGTGTTAACATTTGAATGGGCCCCGGACCACTTTGTACTGGGAAAATTGGGCCCCGTGGTCAAAAAGGTTAAGAACCCCTGCTACAGTGCATGATGAGACACTGTTACATCATTAGATCATAGAGCCACAGTTGCTTAACCTTAAACAATACATTGTGGAGTGAAACACTGCAAAATTGTCATGTTTGCACACACATATTTATATAAATGTTAAACATTCATATGCAAAGAAGCTGTAAACAACTTATTAAAAAGTGAATATTTGTCAAGTGATGATAGAGATAATCATTTGGATCACCAGGATCTTGTATTGATGATGGGAGAGTCTGACCACTGTACAAAGCCTTCTCCAGCACATCCCAAAGATTCTCAGTGGGGTTAAGGTCTGGACTCTGTGGTGGCCAATCCATGTGTGAACATGATGTCTCAT
>JASGAT010395023.1:0-17206 GCA_030220025.1 Chelon auratus | reverse complement strand
ACATTCATAATAATTTAGATGGATTTTTATGTGCACTTAAATTCAGTATTCACTTTCTTTTTACATTTGTTACATGAGAAAAAAATGATTTATATAGATTTTCTGAAGCTGTACCGACGCATTAAAAAAAATAATATCTAAAATACAGAATACACTTGTATAATTTCCTACTACTGCAAATAACAACTATGTGTTAGAGGCTAACATTAGCAGTGGCTAGTAGCGACGTTTTGTCAGTAACGTAGTTGCTCTTCTAAATAAGCCTGAGGCTAATGGGTGGTCAGCTGTTGGTTCAGCGCCTCTGAGCATTTTGCAGTAGAGATTAAAAGACTGAGGTAATGTTTACAGAGCGTCGACTCTAGAGCGTTTTGAGTCTAACAGTGTAGCAAGAAACATTTAGTAGATTCCTGTCAGGTGCTGATACCATGCTCTCTGTACCACCTGCACCATAAAACTATAATTCCTTCCAATCATATGAGAAACTTTAGCTTGTTTAAAAGTCTTCTTTACTTCAGTCACCTTCAGTTAGTTGTCTGCAGACCACCAGTCTATTTCTGCAAGCTCATCATTCATCATGGTTAGAAACTAAACTACAAATGTGGTATTACTGACACAGTCAAATATGTGCTGTATTTATTTTTTCCAGTTGTAGATACAGGAAACAATTGCGGGCTTTAAATGATCACTTTCTTTATAAGTCTGTTGACCAGGACGAACAGGTTTTGACATCTCAAATTTATGTGTTCATGGTTGTGATCATGATCATCATGGCATGTGTACACCTCAGTCTGATCCCACGCATGCTTACGGGTCAGGTTTTGACATCACACCTAACGTTTAAAACTGCCTGAGCCACTTAAATCACCACACTGTGCAATCAGTCTATCGCTACCTCTAAGTGTAACATGCATTCATCTCTTCTTGCAGCATTTGGAGTTCAGGAAACAGATGAAAGTAGACGCGATAATAACTGAGTGGCGTCCACCGGAGGTAAAAACCCTACAAACAAAAAATAAATGCATCGTGAATCATCTTCTTGACTTACCCGTGGACTGACGTTTAAAATGTCTCCCGTCTGCAGGTGATAGAGAAGTATCTGTCCGGAGGAATGTGTGGGTACGACCGCGAGGGCAGTCCCATCTGGTACGACGTCATCGGACCTGTGGATCCCAAAGGCCTCTTCCTGTCAGCCTCCAAGCAGGACTTCATCAAGTCCAAGATCAGAGACTGTGAGATGCTGCAGAAGGAATGCAGCCGCCAGTCAGAGAGAGTAAGAGCAGCATACGTAAAGCCGATGGTAGGACAGACACCGATTGATCCTGTTTGCTCCTGATTCTAAAATGAGTCCTGGTTAGAGGTGCAGTGGTGTCTGTGGACGTGGACGTCCACCTCAAAGCTGGTTCCTTTCTGTGTGGAGTTTGCATGTTCTCCCTGTGTGTGCGTGGGTTCTCTCCAGGTACTCCAGCTTCCTCCTACCGTCCAAAGACATGCTCGTTAGGTTTATTGTTGATTCTAAATTGGCCGAAATTTGAGTGTGAATACTTGTCGATAGACTGGAGACCTGTCCAGGGTGTACCCCACCTCACGCCCACTGACAGCTGGGATAGGCAAAATCTTCCAGAGGACAAGCGGCTACAGAAAATGAATGAATGAATAAACCCTTAAACCTTCAGAGTTTTGGATGCTGCACTAAACTCCAAATTAGTTCCATTTCTATGCTGACGATACTCTTATTTATTGCTCAGCACCAACCCCTGCAAAAGCTGTTGCTTCAGTGCTCTTCAGAATGTATTTGATAGAGTACAAGGACAGCTTTGTCATCTGCAACTTGAACTCAATACTGATAAAAATAAAACCAGTTATCCTTTATGGCACATATCCGATATGTTGGCTAAAAAAGCTGAAGACTTTTTTATTATTTTATTACAGAAACAGGTTTTTCTTTTTGTGTAAAATGGAAACTGGTGGAGTCTACCTTTTTACCTATGATTGATTATGGTGATGCACTTGAATGCCTCTGCTCACTGTCTTCATAAACTGGATAGTGTGCATCACAGGGCTGCGGATCTCTTTCTCGCCAGTTTGTCCTATATTCAAACATGAACCGACATGCTTTAGGTACACGCCTGCTAAGTCATTGGTATGTTTGTATTTACAAGTCCATTCTTGGCTCCTTTACTCCTACACATTTATCTTCTCCTTTGAACTTGGACATGTTTAAAACACAGTCTCCGGTTCAAGGACTGAACTGGCAAAGACAGCTTTTTGGTTTTCTGATCCTACTGTCTAACCTCAAACTTCAAAACTTAGTATCCCAGAACGGGTTTAAAAAAAGATAGTGAAATCTGTTGAGTGTTGAGTTTGTCTGTGTGCGAAAGTTTTGAATTAGCGTTTATTTGTTGTGTAACTCTGAGTTTTTTATGTAAGCGTTTTATGTTAATTCTTGTTAAAACTGGGTTGCTGCCACTCTTGGCCGGGTCTCCCTCGTAAAAGAGATCTTTAACTACGTCTGTGCATTCCAAAAAACCAAAAAAAAACAAATTGGCATCAAAAGCCTAACAAAAGGTGACATTCATTTAAGAGGCTACTAGACGATGAGAGGGGAAGAATTGATAATCTCAAATAAAACCGTCCTTTTTTTTTACAGTTCAACTGAACAATCTGAGGAAGTAACACCACTCTAATCCCCTTCTCACTACTATTTAACTCACAACATTCAACTATGTGCCAGGGTTCCTTTTAAAAATGATTTCATTGTTATATAGATGCTAGGTGTAGGAGGTGTATCTGAGGAAGAGCCTGGATTGACTGATGTACCTGGTTTCATAGTTCTCTGGAAGGTTGCAGGGGGGCTGGAGCCTATCCCAGCTGTCACTGGACAAGAGACGGGGTGCACCCTGGACAGGTCTCCAGTCTATCACAGGGCTAACGCAGAGAGACAGACAACCATTCACACTCACACCTACGGCCAATTTAGAATCACCAGTGAACCTAACCAGCATGTCTTTGGACGGTGGGAGGAAGCTGGAGAGAACCCATGCAGACACAAGGAGAACATGCAAAAAATGGTGATGGCCAAATGTAAATCTTAAGGCTTCAAAAAAACCACAAACCAATGGGTGACGTCACTGAGGCTACAACAGTCTTAATCCCTTGTGTGACAGTCAGGATTTCTGGAGTAAATTCAGGGGTCAGTCTCTTTTTCAGTTTGTGGGAGGAGTCAAGAATTAACCAGCAGATTCACATATACTTTAATGTTTTCTTAAGCCTTCCTGTCTTTTTGTTCCTGTTTTTTTATCCAGTTGGGGAAGAATGTGGAGTCCATCACTATGATCTACGACGTTGAGGGTCTAGGTCTGAAACACTTGTGGAAGCCTGCTATAGAAACATACGGCGAGGTATCCAGATACACACACATACATGTATAAATATATATAAACTGTAGAGTAGACACGGACGTCACAAAAAATAGGCATGCTAAAAGGTTTGGTGTCTGTTGTGCCAGATCCTCCAGATGTTTGAAGACAACTACCCGGAAGGTCTGAAGAGGCTGTTTGTTATTAAAGGTAAAGGGCACTGATTCCACCTCAGTCCTTCTTTTGATCTTTATTTATTTTTAAAAGTTCTATGATTATTATCAGTGATTTTTATTTTGTTCCTCCTGCAGCCCCCAAACTCTTTCCCGTGGCCTTCAACCTTGTAAAGCCCTTTCTGAGTGAAATCACACGACAGAAGATCTACATCCTTGGGGGTGGGTAGACACTATACATCGCTGCGTTGTAAATATGTCATTCAAAAAAAAAACAAAAAAACATGTTCAAATGAATTGAAACAAGTTGTTTCTCCGTTTGAACAGCTAACTGGCAGGAGGTTTTACTGAAGCACATCGATGCAGAGGAGCTGCCGGTGGTTTATGGCGGTAAACTGACGGATCCCGATGGAGACCCTTGCTGTCGGTCCAGGGTGAGTCAGTGACGTAGAATCCTGCACGCCCCAGGGGTGCTGCTTCTCTTGGTCCGAACGATAGCTGAAAGGTTGGAGGAGACGAGTATCTAATGACAGATATCCAGTCAGTTTGGCCTCACTCATCCACTTCATGAGGATGAATCACTTAAAGATATGTTAAATACCGCCTTAAATGAACAGTAACCTGCCCCTAGATGTTGAATAATGTATTGAATCTTGATTAAGAACTAACAGATCCACTTTCATTCAGCATGCATAAATAAACATCACAACCAATCAATGAACTGATCCTACTTAGCAAGTATTTCCTTTGCATTTAAAGCAGGATGTAGCTTGTTTATGTGCTGTATAAAATATATCAGTGCATACATTGCAGCATTGCATGTTCCTTTATTGCAAAAATAAATAAATAACTGATCTGTAAATGTAGATGTAGATGAATGTATTGTCATGTGCAGAGCATGGAAACATGTTTCTCTGTACGAAGAAATTCCTCTTTGTCGTCCACACAAATGCCGAAAAGTATAATATCTTAAAAGCAGAATATAAAATAGATGTAAATATAATATAAAATATAGAATAAGTTGTGCAAATATACAAAGAGTGACCTAAAGGTGTAAACAGAAACAGAAACTGAATGTGCATGAGGACAAGTTATATATACATTACTTAGGTCAGTCTTTCCAAAACTCATGTGTCTTAAAAGCACTCGACTGTTTGGTCAACTTTCTGCAAAGAGAGAGTGCAAATATACTTCTGTTAAAGTTTAAAAATAAAGCTTTGTCAAGGTTTCAGAACCTTTCTACTAATGCGTGCACTTCAGGCCGTCCACAGTGACAAGACTCAGTGTCTGATGATGTGTTGCAGAGACACTTTGGATAGAGAGCTGCGAGCCAAAGCATTTTTTCTGCATCAGTTTTGAATTTACAGCGTACCATTAATGACACAGACGACCGTTGTCATTGGATACCAGTCTCATTCCAACTGTCAACACCCCTGTAGAGAGTTTTAAATGATCTCAGTGCTGAAATAGTCCACAGCGCGCTTGCTTTTTTCAAAATATCTGATTTCCGACGTTTGTTTAGCGGCTGCTCTGTAGTTTTGTTTTTTTTTTTGCTGATTTGCATCCTGCGCTTGTGTAGTGTTTGGCAGCTTCACAGCTTTGCTTTGTCAAAAAAGTCTGGCCTTGAATTTGACTTGCAAACTATGTTTTATGTGAGTTCCTGTGCCACCAGTTTTTCCTGTCATGGCCGAGCAAAATAAAAAAAATAAAATAATAATAATAATAATAATTTTTCCTAAACAGAGGATGAAGTCATGTCTCATCCAGGCTGCAAAAAGGCTAATCTAAAAGTGCAGTGGCTGGTACTGGCGACTCCTGTTACACACGAATGAGATCATTTAAGCAGGTTAATGGCAAATGCATGGAGGATTCTGGCCTGGCTGTCTGTGGCAGGATGGATCAATCCAGCTGCACACAGGATCAACAGTTTACCTCGTGTTTGGTCGTACAAATAAAAAAAAACGACAACTTTGGGAAATTGCAAGTGAGAAACAAATGATGAAAAATACCCCTACCCCCTCATCTCAGTGCTCTTCTCTTCTCACCTTGCTGCGCAGAGTTGGCATAAGGCTTGAACGCAGCACACCTCCCGTCAGAGCTGAGGTAGCATTAGGCAAATAGCTTAAACAAAAACCAAGCAGCTTCTGTAGTCCCGCATCAGTAGACGATGCTCTCGATAAGAAAACTGACTCATGTTTGTCGCTGTTTCTGTAGATAAAAAATTGGGCCCAGGACTTATGAGGAACAGGAGGAGAGAAATTCAAGATTCATGGAATTGAGATGCTGAGCCTCGAAGTGTTTTCTTTTCTTTTTTTTTCTTTTTTTAACTACATCTCTAGTTAGCTACCTGTGTGTCCTTGACATCGTACTGTATTATTTTAATTAGGGTCTAGGAACTGATTTATGTTCTTACTGATCTGACTGCTACGAACAACCCAGTGCTATCCAGTGTGTGGTTTTGTTTTATTCTGCTAAATGCATGTCTTGTTCTTGTTTGCACAAGACGTGCACAAGTTCAGGAAGAAAAGAGGCTGTTTGACGTCAGATTTGGGTGCACTTTTAATATAAGACAAGATAATCCTTTATTTATCCCATAGCGGGGGAAATCAGGCTTTAACATACGTGCTTGTAGCTTTAATTATAACTTAATGCATCAAAACACCTTTCAAATCACAGGATTACTAAATGCTTTAACAATAAAACATCTCTGGAACAATATGAGACTATAATAATCTAGGATAATACAGGCAGAAGGCAGCAAAAAATGGACAAATCAGACATTAGAAGTCATCACTGGCTTAATGCGAGCAGTCGTTTTTCATTAGGAGTCACTTCCTGTGTTTATTTATCCCCGGGGGGCAATGTAAGGTACATCTGAGCAGCACGGCGTGCAAGAACATGGACTATTATTCCTATTCTGCCAATAATGGTTCAGAATAATAACTAAATTATGATAAAAAAAAAATCTGATTTCAAAATCTGATTGCAAGTGTAGATGTAAACCTTCAATTCAACAGGAATGTATTAGCGCCTAATAACCATGCCTCTGGCCGGAGTAAAGACGTTCCTTCTGCAGATGTTGACATCAGGCGATGCAACAAGAAAAACAGATGTGATGCAGAACCACATTGCACTTTTCAAAAAAAAAACAACACCTATCTTTTCAGGTTACTTTATTTAGCGTTCATATAAACTAACTAAAATAAGAAGGATTTCAGTCAGGTTAAAGAAATATTAAGCATAGCCAGCGTCAAAGGAGGATCTTGCAAATTTGCAGAAGCTTGTATAATTTTGTCGTTTGTCGAGAAATGTTGAGCCTTACGCATCTTGTTGAGTGTTCCCTCCCTCTTTCAGTTCAGTTCTGCACAGTTTATGTAAAGGAGGAAATTGTGTTGAAAGTTTTGCTCACTGATTGTTGTTTTGTTGTTTTATTCTTTCAGCTTCTGCCTTTATTTTCTGTATTATTATTTTTTTTTTTTTGTCTTTGGTAATTTCCACAAAACAGTCCAATTCAAGGAAGATTTTTTGACTTCTTCTATAAAACAGCCCTGACTACCACCACGCTTTAAACCTCCTGAACTTTCACTTTAACCATTAGATAGATGTCCTGTTGTCTTTCATACTGTATCACCCGCTGGACTCACTGGTGGCATTAGATTGTCCTCTCCACTCAGGAAATCCCAGCCCTCTGTTGGTTTGGTTCTGCATTGCACCGCACTGGGAAATGTGGTCTCCATTTCTGGGAAACTTTAATTGGTTTGATTTTATGTGAATAAACAGGAAAGAGAGAATACTTTGCTGTTTTTGTGACCATTTTCTTTAAAAAAACAAAAGAAAGCAAAAACAAGAGTTTATAGATATTTATTGGCACAGTAAGTAAAGCTTTTCTCTTCCGCCCCCTTCTATTTGCTCTACCCTTTCAAGTACATTTTAAATACAACCATCTGACGCCTGTTTTGTAACTGTTTGTTCGTTCTCCACTGTAGATAAACCACGTCGGCCCGGTTCCCCCCTCCTACTATGTGCGGGACCATGTTAAGGTGGATTATGAGCAGTGTACGACTGTCAGTCGAGGCTCTTCCCTGCAAATGGACTATGAAATCTTGTTCCCGGGCTGCGTGCTCAGGTCAGTAAATTGAAGTAAACTATTCCAAATACTGCTCAAATGAGTGCCTCTCACAATTTTTCTTGAGTTTCTTGAGTTGCATCCTCTGCAGTAGCAACATAAAGACGACATTCAGGTGGCTTTGTCTCACTCATCAGAGGTTTGTTCATATAAATCAACCTGCAGCCGTTGCAAAATTGCCATTGCTTGACTAAATAGCGCCGTGATGGGGGGAAAACCTGGCATCAGAACAAAGAAAAGGAGATCAGATTGTCATTGTAAAGAAAGAGAGGCGTTCTCAAGGTTTCTACATAAAGGGGCAGTAACACGAAGCTGTAAAACACACCCTATCACTCACACACTGGGTGATTGAGAAGCAGCTTCGTCACAGACACAGGACAGTCTCAGAGGAGAAGTAGTATCTCTAAAGCACTTCTCAGAAGTGGAACAAGGACATGTTGCACCCTCTGGTTTGTATTTTTGTGGATAGGGGTTTAATCCTGCATCATACACTGTATGCATAAGCTTGCATGACTTACATGGTGGTAGCTGGAGGATAAAAAAATGTCTGTAAAAGAAGACAAACTAATATTATAACTGAAGATAGTGAGGGTTAAAATGACACATATAAAATAAAGACGCTTTGTGTGTGTGAGTCCCAGGAGCTGCTTAACACAACCCAAAACAGCAAATTTTTAATAACTAACTAATTAAAAACAGCTAACATAAACCTACTGCGGCGCTTTTGTGTTTTATTACAGATGAAACAGCTGTAGCAGGGATGATGATGAGAGCAACAACATTTAGTCACAGTTTACAGACACACCGGCTCAGACCATGTTGGTGCTGCACAAAAACATAACTTGCTAAACAATGCTAACGACTAGCTTTAGCATTGTGAACTAGTCGGGCTTTTATCAGAACACGAGTCTGGTTAAAAACATTTCTTCCTTCTCACAGTGAGAAGGTCCTGGGTTCGAATCCATGGGCTGACTGGGCCTTTCTGTGTGGAGTTTGCCTTCCAAAGACTGCTCATTAGATTAACTGGTGATTCTAAATTGGCCGTAGGTGTGAATGTGAGTGTGAATGTTTGTCTGTCTCTCTGTGTTAGCCCTGACATAGACTGGAGACCTGTCCAGGGTGTAAGCTGCCTCTCTATAGGTTAGGCTCCAGAAGACCCTGGACCCCAGAACCACAGGAACAAGTGGTTACAGAAGATGAATGAATGAATTTCTGCTTGCAACGAGATAGTCCTCCGACCAATCAGAGCTATGTTGTTGTGAACAAATTCAACTCCACGGCGCTCGGGTGACGTGTACGACTACTGTTACTGTTAGTCTTCTGTCCACCGCCACATAGAGCCCTACCCTAACCGTTTCATAGGCTCTGCAGATCTTTGCCGGAGCATAATCAGTTCCCAACAGAGTGACCCCGACCAACTTTGTGGTTCATGGACATGAGAGTTGTTCTGGCTAGCTGTGAATAAGATAACATTAGCCCAATTGCATGTCTGTTACAGTAGACGCACATTGTACATATGTGGTAATATTTATTGACAATTATGTCCAAAAAGAAGCAAGGAGAGTTACCTGTCCAGCGTCCAGCGGAGATGTGTCTAAGTGTACCTTGAAGAGAAGCCATGTTCTTGGAAAAGCTGCTATTCTTGTTTCATACTTGTTTTAATTCTAATTTGCTTCTCCGTCTTCTGTTCACTCGTTTTTGCCGTTCAAGCGGTTGGTTTCAAATGTACATAGAAAGGGGTAGAGGGGTTTTTATAATGTCACAGAAGTAGCCTGTTTAAAGATTTAAAGATTATTTCATAAATTAGGGCTCCTTTTATGATGTTGCGAAGCATTTTCATATGAAAAAGCCTTATTCTATGCCCGTATTAACTTTATCATAATATAAAGTGATTTATAAAGGTTCATTGAAGGGATTTCAAGCTCTCTAGTGTTATCTCTGTCAAATTAAATCACAATAAAAAGATACCTTATATACTCTTGTATTTTGTCCCTGCATCAGTGTGTTTTATGCTTTTCATATATTTAAAGAATATAATTTTCTTTCCTGTCAGGTGGCAGTTTGCCAGCGAGGGGGCAGATATCGGTTTTGGGGTGTTTCTGAAGGCAAAAAAAGGCGAATGGAAGAAGGCGGGTCAGATGGAGGAAGTGTTGCCCAGCCAGCGATACAACTCCCACTTAGTGCCCGAAGACGGATCGCTGACCTGCGAGCGTCCCGGAGTCTGTGAGTCGCCCGTTCAGTTGATCATCTGATATTCCTGCAATCCTGAATCCAACACGTTAAATATTCTGTGCGTCCTCCACAGACGTGCTGAGATTTGACAACACCTACAGCATCTTCCAGGCCAAACGAGTCAGTTTCTCCGTTGAGGTCCTGCTCCCCGACCAGTTGCAGTCCTCGCAGCAGACCAACGGGCAGTCCAGCAACAAAGCGCAAGCGGAAAGCAGCAGCCAGTTATAACCAAAAGGACTTCAGTGTTGTCAGACCGGTCATGTTTAGCTGCCACTAGTAAGCACAGCCTGACATACTTGATAAGAACCATAAGCATGCTGCCATTACATGTTAAGTGTTGTCTCTGAATGTGTGACCTTTCAATCGTCTCTGATGGCTTTAGTTTTGTGAACAAACACACGTCCTCCATCTCATAATTGATAATAAAAAAAAAAAAGCAGATGGTTCTTTCACGACAATCAGACTGATTCAGATTCAGAAAACACCAGTGAGCAGCAGTAAGTACAAGACACTTTTAAGGAACAAAAAAAAAAACAGAACAATACAAAGTATGTACAAATAACTACGCCATCAGTGTTTAACCATCCAAACTGTCCATGGAGGGTGCAAACATGACATGACAACAGGATCTTAATTACATGTGGAAGCTTATGGAATAATTTGAGGATCGTCCTCGTGAATTATTCACCAGCTGTGAGTCAGATAACTTGAACAGATAACAGGTACTCTCTGTTTCTCGTTCTGTTCACATCAACGCTGAACATTCACATTTTCAGACGACATTCCTTTAAATATTTATTTTATGAATGATTCCCAGTAAATGACGGGTTGAGATGATATTTAATCATTAATAGTTCTATTTTAGAGATATTTAAGCTTTTGTCAGTAATAATAATAATAATAACAATGCCTTGTTTTTGACAAGGAGCAAGAGAAGGTGTTTTTGACCATTACTGAATGTAGACATGTGGGTTATAGTCGGGATGGAAGGGGGTTTTCACAAACAACCTTATATAATTTTATTGAAACTGTTGTTCTCGTTGTACGGACTGTCCAAGCTGAATGATTGTGATCTTTTCCCAACAATGAAGGTTGCGCCAATTTACAGTTGCAAAGAAATAAAAATTTTGAATAAGTCTTAAAATGTCTACTGAATGTTTTTTTACTACTAGACTGCAAAACGTCACTGAGAAGTATCATATGTGTGCACTGATGCAAACAAATCTTTAAAAATCTTGTATTTATTTAGGGATAGGGTTAGCGTTAGCATTAATCTGTTTCTGGCTCCCTGGTGTATGAAAAAAAATGTCAGAAAGTGGAGCATTTCACTCTCCTTCGGCTCCAGCTGGACCTGATGAGTGATTTGAGTTTGATGGTGACCACGGTCACTGCCGTCTGTCATTTGAGCATGAGAGGGAGCTCTCTGACTGCTGCAGAGGAGTCACAAGAATCAGTCGAGGGCCAGTTCAGCATCCCCCAAAGCATCACAGGCCTCCAATCTGCAGGCTTACTAGTGTATGGTGATTAGTTGTAAAATGTTTTGGAATATGCATAAGCGAATCAAACCATCAACTAATGTAAAAAGCAAAGAGCTGCGTTATTTCAGGTTTATGCTTATATGTGGTGTATGTGTGCTTAGATTACTAGAGTTATAACTCTGATAGTCATTGACCGACCCTCACCAGTATGCACACGGAACCGATTCACTGCAGATGCCATTTCATGCATTGTTCATCTGGTCCTCACCCACCTGGAAAGCAGGAACTATTATGTCAAAGTGCTCTCTTTGAATTTTAGCTCCGCTTTGAACACAGTCATACCTCAAAGGGTAACACAGAAACTGCAGACACTTGGCCTGAGTCCATCGTTATGTGGGCGCCTTTCAAACACTCAAGGTCACCTTACATAAAACAACAATACATAAAACATGATAAGAATAAAACATAGAGTGCAATAGCACAAAAGCAGATTAAAGTACATATCAGTAAGCTGTTTTAAAATGATGTGTTTTGAGTCTGGATTTGAAACGTGTCAGAGAGTTTATGTTTTCCAAAGGTGTGGAGCTGAGCGACTGCAATAAGTTGGGCGGCTGAGGAGGATCTGAGAGTACGAGAGGGTGAGTATAGTTGGAGAAGTTCAGATAGATATGATGGAGCTTGGTTGTGAAGGGCCTTGAAGGTGAGTAGCAGGATCTTGTATCCAGTGCGGGATTTTATTGGAAGCCAGCGGGAGGAGGGAGTTCAGGTGATGATACGGGCTGCAGTGTTTTGGACCAGTTGAAGCTTGTGGAGACCACTTGAACTGTCACGATCCACAACACCGCTCCCTCTCCCGTCATCCTCAACACTGGCCCCTGCTGTACACACTGCTAGTTCACAACTGCTCAGCCACATTCCTGGGCATTCACGTCGTCAGGTTTTGCGGATGCCGCAGCAACAAGTACAGACTTGAGGTAGCACGAGTGGAGCCTTGGTGCAGAGCCAGCAACCTCTGCATCAACGTGAAGGACTGTGGACGGGACTCCTACTCTAAACATCCTCTACTTCTCTAAATATCTAGGACTGCACATCAACAATGACCTCAGCTGACACAACAACTCCACCAGTTAAGTAAAGAAAAGGCTGTACTTCCGAGGAGGCTTAAGCAGGCTGGTCTGGGTACTGCAGTCCTCAAATCCTTCTGGAGAGCATCCATACATCGTGTATCACGAGCAAGAATTCTGCCCATCTAATTAAGTTCATTTTGCAAGGTTGTTCTCCCTTTTGTCTTCAGGACGGCTTTAATTCTTCACGGTATTAAAGTCAACGATGTGGAAACACGTTCTGTTCCTGCAGCCGATCTTTTTCATGTTGGATGTTTTGTGCAGACGCTCTTCTGCACTGCATGCCTCGTCATTTGAGTAACAAATTGAGGGCAGGAAATGGGATGAGTGAGTGGCTGGCAGATGTATAGCAGACATAAAGTGCAGTGAATCATAAACTGCTTCTGATGCAGAGATTTAAGTTGTCTTTTTGGAACAGAGATAGAAAGCCCAGGCTTGATTCATAAATATTTTATGTACAAAATATCGTTAAGTACAAGTATAATCAACATATGTCACATTGGAATAATGATAAGTAATTTACATACATTTGATCAATCTTCATATTTCACAGTACATACATGGGAGGGAAGAAAAAATCACCATTCTAGTTGACTTTGTGTACAATAAATACATGCTCTGGTCATTACTATTATTATTATTACTATTATTTTTTACAAACTTACAGTTAGTTTTGAACAGAGTGCAAGAGTTCAGTTGTCACTACAGCACAGATGAAGCCGCTGTAGAAGCTCCCACTTCATTCACGCATTCATCGCGCCAATTTGTTCGGCCTTTTCGGAGCAGAACCAAAGACTGCAGCGCGGCTAGCTTTGCAGCGGAAAGTGGGGCGTCTCACCGAGCTGACATCTGTCTGCGAACAAATCAAAACGCTGTACGTAGAGAGATCGAGCTGAACGCGGCTCGCTGAACACTTGCGTTCCTTGGCACATGGTAAACAGACAGGAGTGTGGAGCAAATCCATTTTAGACTTAAGTCAAACCTGCACGTGCCGTATTATTTTCAATCAAAGTTTTTAACTAATGCAAAATCCCAGCTGAGTTATAAGATTCAGGTTGAGAGTGTGGCTGTGCATGCATGGCAAGGCATCTGATTTGTTCTCAGTCGCAATCCGATCTGTATAAACTAGGAGGTTTCTTTCGGCTCTTCACCATTTAACCCTAAAAAGCTGGTTGCCAGCCGTTGGCAGGTCGACAGTCCTTCGTAGTTTAACACAAAAACTAAATCCTAAATTCATAAACTCAGACAGACAGGCCACAATCCAGTGGCCCGACAATAAACCAATCAATCTTTGCTTCAGTGTACTCCACAAATCAGCTCTCACATCTCTTTGAATCCCACAAAGCTAGCTTTGTTATAGCCGGCTTATTTTAAGGCTACGTATATTTATAAGAGCTTGCTACAAAATACTATCCCAACATCTATTCTTTTCTTTTTAAGGATATATTTATTGTGGGGAAAAATATCACCGAGTATTTAAGGTTAATACGCGCACACACACACACACACACACACAACACTTGGTTCACAGCGTCAGAGTTTGCTGCCGTCTCACAGTATTTTATTCTTATTTTCATGACACTCACTCTCTGGATGTTCCAGCTACTGTGTCGTGACCACCTCTTTCTGCAAGATGCAACCGTCATCATGCTGAATGAAAAATGAGCAGCCCGTGAAAAAGACAAGCAGGGGAATCGTCGTTCGGCGGCGGCGCTAAATTCCCAGACTGTGGTTTTTGGGTCAGTCTTCTTTGGTCTTGAATCGAGCTTTCTGCGACAACTCATGCTAAATACGACATTAGTTCCTTTTTTTTTTTTAAATGACGGTGAATTGTTAAGTTTAAAGGCCTCAGATGATCAAACAGTGCAGGAAAACTGGATTACTGCCTCGCGGAGTCTCACAGTTACGCACAAACAGTCACTTATCAGCTGTCAGGGTTTACACTTTGGGTCTGTTCAGCTTTAAAACTGATGTCATGCCAAATCTTTTTCAGACTGCGGTGTAGCGAGAAAAATCCACTCCTCTCTGGGGGCACTTTGAGGTCAGATCTGTCGGATTCTATCCAGATTTCATCAACTGCGGATAATAAAATATTATAATTTAGCTTTCAGACCAAGAAGAGTTTCTGTAAGACTATCGTGACCTCTGAGTTTGAGATTTAACCCCGTACGCTGCTTGATTTTCTGTCTCCATAATTTTAGAAAGCAGTTTCTTTGTCAGTTTATTCCTTTAATTATCATATCTATCATTTCTTCTGTTCATTATGTACTTCTCTTTCATATTGGATACTATCCAAAGACGTTTTTAACGGTCTGTGTTCACTGAGGAGGGCAGAGCTCTTAACAACCCGCAGCCCTGCCTCTGACGGTGACCTTGACCCTTACACCAATATCTGATCCTGAGTTAGAGCTCCGTCTCTTCATCTTCCCTCCTCCACGGGACGAGTTTCGGATTTCAGCTTGACGAACTCTTTGGCCACCTCGTCGGCCGGCCGCTGGGACAGAATACGCATCACGGTCATGCCCGTCTCGTCGGTGTGGATGCGCGGCCCGATCGGACACCAGCACACGCAGCTCTTGCGGTCGGCCACGTCGCGCAGCTGAACCACGGCCACGCCGACCACCCGGTCCGCCCGGCCGAAGCAGTAATCCTTCACCGTCACCTGGAGCTCGTAGCAGTCGGGGGACTCCTTACCCAGGACGCTATGGAGAGAGCAGAGGAGGAAATGAATCATCAGTAATTAATTCACATCTCGACACGTTAAAGCCAGCATGTGACTTTCAGATTTCAAACGTACAACTGGAAAGCCTCGTTGAACTTCGCCGTCCAGCTGTTGTTCTTGGATTTAGTGGTGAACTTGCGCTTCTTGTCGGCCATGAAGGGGCCGACCATGCAGACGTCAACGAAAGGCCGAAACATCCCCGACGTCTGCCACTTCATGTCGTTCACCGCGATCACTGGATGGAGAAATGTGAGAGAGGCAGAGGAGATGAAGTGGAACAGAATAACATGCCGTTTCTCTAGGAGATCTGTGCAGACTTAGTTAAAAAGGCTGAATAAGTAAATTAATGTCATGTAAAGTGCACGGTGCCCTTCCAGGATTAGATCAGCAGTTCAGCAGTCTACCAGCTTATGGAAGAAAACTGTTGAGCAGTCCGTCAGTTCTACTTTTGATGCTCGATCTCCCTTTAGCTACCCTCTGCATGGCCTTATTGCCTGGCCCTGTGCAGGTGGAGTACAACGAGCATGGTGCACTCTCCACCACCTCTCTATTGAAGGTTATCACAAAGGTCCTCACAAAGTACTGCACAGTTGTTGATGTGGATGGGACCACCAGGACGTATCACTTGTGGCTCCATGCGTTTGTGTTTCATTCCAAAAAAGAAGACCTGATTCTGACTCAGGACATTTTTAATTTAGTGTGCAATCAAGGAAACATTCAGAAGATAAATGTTTGTTTGGGCCTTTCTGTGTGGAGTTTGCATGTTCTCCCTGTGTCTGCGTGGGTTCTCTCCAGGTACTCCAGTTTCCTCCCACCATCCAAAGACATGCTCGTTTGGTTAATTGGTGATTCCCCACAAACCTCCAGAGGACAAGCGGTTATAGAAAATGAATGAATGAATGTTTGTTTGGCTACACTGAGGTAAAACTGTGCTGTGAATTTTGCTTTTCTTTTCTTAGTGTGGTCTAAATCTCAATATTCAGACTGTAGTTAGTGCCAAATAAATATAATTTAAGGAGGCAGTTCACAATGTCCTCCCCATTTGATGACGGGGAAAGGCTGTGGTGGACGATCTGTGCTTGGTTAAGGGCTGGCAGTAATAAAAGGTATAAACAGCTACAGTTAAGGGTCTAAATAAAACATCAGCCTTTCATGACTTGTGGTCTGGTAAATACAGTATGCAGCATGTTTTTTTAAACCCACCTCTGACGTTGACCTTGCGTTCTTTCCCAAGCACCATGTCGATCTGCAGCACGGCCTCTCCGATCGGCTTCACTATCCCCGAACCTGTGTCACACATTACTGCACATTAACCACATCTTTAAACTCAACTTGATTTCCTATCTCTGCCGCCGCTGCTGCCTCGGGGGACCCATTTTCCCGGCTTCCATTTCCGCTTCGGGCAAGTTTATTAAAAAAAATCCATTTTATTTCTTTAGTAGCTGGAGATGATAATTTAAATAACGGTGAAACCGCACCAGCATATTTCATGCTTCCACGGTAAGGATGTGATAAAGTGATAACTTTCTAATTTACAGCACAACCCAGAAAAGAGCCCTTACCATTGAAAACTAAGAAAATATGCAACACTAAGGCATGACAGTTAGTGACGGTGAGAATGATTTAGTGACAGATAAAACACATTTGTCTGATTTCAGTGAGGCATATTCTTCTACAAGGATCCCCCCAATGAATCTCAGTGGTTTCCCTGTGGACCCAAACCACCCCCTTATTTCAGAGAGTAGTGGACTTACCCCTATCAGGTCTTATCTTCTCATTACCAGTGATTCTGATACCCATTCCGTCGTGCACTGAGAAGACAGGAAAGATTTTTACTTTAATTTGAACCACACCAGCAAATCAAACCGTGAAAAGCCTGCAGTGTGTGTGTGTGTGTGTGTGTGATTGTGTGTGCACCTTGGGAGTGTTGTGAAGTGACAAAGGTCTTGATGAGAGCGTCTGTGCTCTGGGAGTAGAGGGAGAGGGCGTAACGCA
>JASGAT010395021.1:0-20003 GCA_030220025.1 Chelon auratus | reverse complement strand
ACTTTACCTTTCATCTCATCCTGACACCAACAATTAAACTCCGTGATGATGTACAAATTAAACCTCTGTGTGGCGTTCAGTCTTTAATGACACTGATTACTGTCTGCTCTTGATGGATCGGAAGCTGGATGCAGCTGCCTCCTCAACTCCGTCGTCGTCTTCTCTCCGTTGGGAACTGATTCTGCTCCAGCAAAGATCTGAGGACCAATCAGAACGTGTGGAGGCAGGGCTTAATGTGAGAGTCACAGTAGCCATCTCATTAGTTTAAATGTCTCTGATTGGTTGGAGGACCACCCAGTTGATGCAGAGCTATTTTATTTTCTCTGTAGCAGTAGAAACACGCCTCATAATGAAATCCAAGTCTGTCTGTCTATGCCAGGCCACCTGTACTGTGTTAGACCACAACACAAAGATATGAACAGTCATTAAACATGTCTTTAAACCAGCTAAAGCAGCTGTTTATTCTGCGGTGAGCAACTAGCAGAGGAAAAGGTAAAGGCTTGAATCTAGTGAGGTGTCTGGATGTCCCGACCCAGTCATCGACTGTCAGCGACAGATGCAAGAGACAATGAGACAATAAAGGACGTTGCAGCCACATCAGAGTGAGTGTCTGCACAGCTCTGGTCCCACTGGAAAGAAGAGAAGCCCTGTAAGAAGTGGAATCCTTGTCAGCACAGTCAAAAATAATTAAGGAACAGAACCCGTTAACATCTACTCAAAAAGACTCAGCAACAGTCATGGTGTTTGCTCCTTTACTCCAAAGTATTTACATCTTAAAATGGTTTATAATTTACTTTCAATAATGTATAATTTGGTGCAATGCAAAATACTTTCACTCCTTTCTCTGTTAAGAGGTAGACTGAGACAGCTCAGATATGTATAGTCTGTATAAAAACAGGCAGCACCTCAGCACCATCAGTTGAATTTAACCCCTTGATGCCTGAATTGATTTATAATTATATAAAACAATTAATTATTTGTGTTTTCACTTTCAAGCTGATGCTAAATTAAGTGGAGATTCTTACAAATGAACGTCCTGTTCGTTAGCTTCCACTAAAAGGACGTAGTTCCCTCTCTGACTGGTCCTATGTGAAACTAGTGCTTGCAAAAGGTAGCTACATACAGCTACAGCTCCTAGCTACATATTGAATGTGCACAAACCAGCATTGGAGGAAAAAATACGTTATGGTTCATCAACACGTCTTGACTCTATCCACTGAAACCGTCATAGTCAACCATCTGAGTACGAAGGCTTGATCAGATCCTGACCTGGAACCCATGGGGACGAGAAAGAGATGAACCACATGTGGAGCCAGAACAAGAAGCCATAATTTAAAGTTGTTCAACATCAGGAATAAAACTTTCAAACTGATGAATGTTTTTCACAGCCTTGTTTAATTCTCATTCTGTATGACCGTCCCTTAAATGGAAATAAAATGAGCTCTGTTTATTATTTAACAAATCATTTGCTGATTCTTGAAAGACCAAACCATTGATCACTTTTGGTTTGTTGTGTTGGTAAATCCTTCCTTCATTCTTTAATATTTGATTTATTTACTACAGGACAGGTGTATTTTTGGGTTTTTTTTTGTCTCTGCTGCTTCCCTTCAGTCTGTGATGCAGATGTTTCCCATCAGCCCCTGCTCTCCTGCCCTGTGGTCATACAGCACCTTTGTCCCCTCTCTTCATTGATCATCACGGAGGCTTTCGACTCGATCAGGCTGTCGATCTGTTAATGAAGTGGACCTACTGGAGACCTGCAGCTTTAATCCTTCAATACAGCCGGGAGGTTATCGACAGAGCTCTCCACTCACAGCACCACCGTGCAGCTTTTATTTTTGGGGGTTGTCATATCACCTCTCCACCTCAACCTCCCACCAGCTCCCTCCTCCTCCTCCTCCTCCTCCTCCTCCTGCTCCTGGTGACAATCGATTTAGCTGAGCCACGGATCAGAAGGCAAGCTTACCAAAGCAACTCGCATTGATTCGACCCCCCTCCCGACGTGTTATGAAGGCAATTCATTGTTGACCTGTAAGAAACAAATCGCCCACACAGTAATGATGGATCAGAGAGCCAGATAAAGAAAGGTAATAACATGGCTGGAGAGCTGCATTAGAGGCTCAGAGCACTCTGCAGCTCGGCAGCGATAAAGACTCCTAAAAAAATGACTGACGGGTTCAGTAAACTGAGTCACATTAGGAGGAAGGAGGCTAATATGATATTTTATATAACCAGCAGCTCACACATGAAACAGAATTATGAGGTTTCTTCTGGAAAACACTGAAACAATACGAGTCCGACATGCTGCTACGTTTAAATCATAAATATGACGAGCAGAGACGTTGGCAGCAGTGTTTATGCTGCTGAACGATAATGAAGAACAGTATTATGTTTTAGGATTAAGGATAGGAGGATAGGATTAGGTCAACCTGTGATGACTAGCAACTTCAGCTACAACGTCCAAGCTGCCAACGTCAAGTAATATTCAGTATTCAAGCCACTGTAGCAGAAGGTGCTAAAATATAACAGCTTTACCATCTGCTTATCTGAGATCAGGTCACTGAGGCGCCAGCACAGTTCCTGGAGATCCAAAGCATAGACTGTACAAAACATGGATGACACGTCTCCACTTCCTCCCACTGCTCAAACTCATGCTGGTATCCCAGGAATATGGGCGGAGCCATGTTGTGAGTTTGGATCTAGAGTCTGATCAGTTCTGTCTGAGAGTGGACACGTTATCAATGACTGCACACTGCACTTATTTGTAAACCAAGCACCATAATGGATGATTCAGACATTGTAAATGCTATTGATTGCTATTGACTGATGTTTGGACTGGACTGACATGCTCATCATGCAGCGGTTCACCATGTGTGTGGAAAACTGACTGATATTGACTAATGCTGTTTGTAAACTATTGACTGAGAGTTTCTTCTTCACAGAGCTAACGTTGTTGAGTGTTGTTAGAGCTAGCTAGTTAATTACAATAACTCACTGACAGTCTCAAAAGATTAGTCACTCCTTGAGGTCGGCTAGCACAGTTTACATCTACTAATTTACTTAAGCTGCTTTGAAACAGACAAACGTTTACTTTCACGTTCTTCACGGAGCAGTTGTCAGTGGCAACTGTCAGTCATCATGATGTCACATCCTGTTTCTATAGCGTCAAATAACTAAAACGAAACTTCTCAGAAAAATCCAGCTCGTGAACATCCATCACTTTTATATTAACTAGCTAAAATGATGGAAACCATGTTTGAAAAACATTATGTGTCATGTACAGCGTTTTAGTTTGACCCAAGTCCCACCCACTAACATAGAGGGGGTGGAGCTTATGACCTATACCGCTGCCATCCACCAGAGGGAGCTCTACATGCTTTGGCTTCACTTTAGAGGAGCTGTCATGGCGTCCACTTTTCTTACAGTGACTTACTGTGTGTCCAAGCTAGTCGATATAGAACTCTGGGTCAACCAAGAACCTGATCAACCTCCACAGGAAGACACTCAAGCTTCTTCAGCAGATACCTGAAGAACTTTAAAGCTCCGAGCTCTTCACTTTGTTTCTAAGTCTGTAGCCATGGCACCAAAAACCCTCCCTGTGATCCTGGGAGCGAGGAAAAGTGGTCTCAGGTGAGGGGCCAGACAATGAGTGGCCCACAGACTTCAATGGAAAGGCCAAAAAGGAGCCAAAACCAGACCTAGGACAGGCCCCGCCTTCCTCCGTGGGGCCAAAAGAACAACCTGGCGCCACCTTCCTGTTGACCTACCGCCTGCAGGAGAAGGCTTCTGGGTCGGGTGCAGTGTTAGCTGGGCAGCAGGTGAAGGTGGAGACCTGTGCCTCAGTGAACATGGTCTTTAATTTACATTCCTCCTGAGCAGATGTCGTCCCCAGAGTGAGGACAGAGGTAACAAAAGCAGAACCTGTGCCAATAGACTCCTGTCAGCCTCCATCACATCAGCTTCCTGCAGAGGCCGGAGGATGCAGATGAAGCACGGAAGTGTCTCATTAAGGCTCAGACCTGTCCTGATTAAACTTCACTCATCTTTAGACTAAATGATATCGACAGCGGCTGCGTCGCCTCTCCTCCGTCGCTCAAGGACTTGTCTGGTCGGGTCTGAACCGTGTCTGCAACAGTTCAGTGATTCCTTCAGAGCAAAGCATGAAGTTAAACATTTATATTCCAGCATCAGTCTGGAGAAAAAGAAGTCAAACACTTCCTGAAGCAGCAGAGTTTGTTGTATGAACCAGAAACACTGAGCTTTAAAGCTTCTCATATATCGTGGTCGGCAAAAATAAAGATACGACTGCTTTAATCCTGCCCTGTTTACACAACACTTACTTGCAAATTGCAAAGTAAAACTGTGGCTGTATTATTTGTTCAGTAGTTCAACGCCACATTAACCTCTCTAACAGCCACTCTGTCTGGATTTGGGCGGCTGAATGTTTTTCTGACATCTATTAATGATCATAAAACGTTCATAAATATGTTAGGAGTTTAAAAAAAGAGACAAACAGAACACGAAGGAGCATGAATGTGACTCTTCGCTTTGACATTTGACTGCACGCGTCTGAACCACTCAGCTGAGTAATTGTTTGAGTGTCAGGCTCGTTTGCATATTGAGTGCATATCTCGGGTAACGCTGCAGGAGGAGCGTCTGAGAAACACCGAGCGTGGGCGGACAGTTTCAGCTGAAAGCCATTGTGCCGTCTCTCACATGCGGAATGAGCGCCGTGCCTTTCAGAGACTGAACAAACACTGCCGGCAAAAAAGCTAACACAGCTGGTGCAGGAAACACGGTTGATGTCTGGACGGCCATGAGATGTTAGCGATACAGCAGCGGCTCTGTAGAGAGGCCTGTCAGCAGAAACTCACCTGAGTACTGGTGAAATTAAGAAGAAGAATCTAAAACAACCAGGAAACTAAGACGACTGGAGACGTTTCATTCAAGTCTTCTGTTCTAAAGGTTCATTATTGGAGAAAGAAAATAGGATCAAGACTGATCTGGTCGTCATGTGGACTCAGCTCACACATATTTCTCTCCATCATCGGCCCTTTAGAACTAAAGACCTGCATGAAACGTCTCCAAGAAACTCAACAAGTCCAGTTGCTCCTTGTTTCAGCTTGTTTTCTTTTGGGAAAAACCATGACCTGGACGACTGAGAACCTTCACAGATGTATTTAAATGAACCGTAAATAACCGACTGTCCTGGGCTGGAGCCCATCCCAGCTGTCATTGGTCTAGAGGGGGGGTATCACAGGGCTAACACAGAGAGACACTCACACCTACGGCCAATTTAGAATCACCAATGAACCTAACCAGCATGTCTTTGGACGGTGGGAGGAAGCTGGAGAAGTCGGACGATGGATTAGAACCCAGAACCTTCTTGTTGTGAGGCACCAGTGTTCACCAACACACAGTAAAAGTGTCTCACTGGACACAAAATGTTCCTGCAGATCTCTGCAAACACTGAGATGTCTGATTCCACCCGAACACAATAAGGTAGTGACATGGTGAACAGAAAACAGCTACTGTAGTAATGCTTAATGCTGCAAGAAGTAAAGATAAGTAAGATGCATAAGATCAGTCCAAGAGCTCCCTCTGCTGCAGACCACAAGTTCATCTCAACATCATGTGTTGGAGGAAACAAACTGCAACAGAAATGTTTCCAGGGGAAAAAAGTGACAAACCTCTGACGTTTGCTGCTCATCATCAGTGTTGGTTTTTGGAAATCAGTTTTTATTTTGTGTGTTAACTTCCTGATCACATGATGTATCAGCTCGTTGACTCAAACAATCTGAAGACCTACACAATACATTTGCAGATTAACAGCTACAGATATTTAAACATTTAGTCTGAGACGTTTCGTCACTTTTTATGTTATGTTGCCCTGGACATTTCTGCTGTGCTTTGTGCTGCGTGCTGAGTCGTGCCGTGTTTGCTGGTGTTTGTATTTGTGCTGTGAAACTGATGAGGACGTCTTCTGAAGTTGCACTGATTTGAGCTCTCACAGCAACGGGAAATGAAGTACCCTGGATTGAATTTTCTTTTTCTTTTTTGGCATGAGAACAAACCTGTTTATGTTCTAGTAAACACTGAATTTAAAAAGGAAGAGCTCTGAGCAGATGAGTCAATGACAGTGACTGAAGGAGGAGCCACTCATAAATATATCATGGCAGCAGTGGAATTTCTTTAAAAATATAAAGTGCAGTTTTATTGCTGTCTGGGTGTTTAGTCCTGGATGTTGTGTTCTGTTCACTACTCTGACTGAAACAGTGGATAAATTAGGAATAGCCGTATGTATTTTGAATAGATTCCTCGTTCATTAGTGTATGGTACTAAACCATTTGGATCCAGTTCTCTCATACTGTTAGCATGAGGAGCTAACTAGCATCAGTCCTCAGTGTGGTCACGGTTTAGCATCAGTTAAGTAGAATTCCAGACAGAAAAGGCTCCACTGAGCGTCCAGTCTCTCCAACAAACAAATACACTACGTGGTTCAGGCAGACATGGACCTAAATCACACTAATTTAAATAAATATAGATTATTGAACTAAGTTTTAGAGGTGACTTTCTGTCTCGCTCCGTCTCTTTCCTCTCAGTCCCACCCACCTGGTTACCAGGTAGGTTAACTTGAACATCACTGATTGGCTAATCAAACAGATTGACATCTGTCCACACCACCACAGGAGAGTGCGTTCAGGAACCATGTTGAACATAGGACATTCCATATACTTAATGAACAGTCCTAAATACCACCAATCTTCTATGTAATTTCCGCATTTTGCACTTTGCAAATTCATGCCACAGGCCAGATTAGATCCTCTGGTGGGCCGGCTTTGGCCCGTGGGCCGTATGTTTGACAACCATGTATTATGGTCACAGGATCTGCTATGGGTCAGGAACAGTCAGTTTCTCCTGTTTCTCGTCTATCAGGACGTATATTGATGAGAGCTGAGGTACACTAACGTCTCTGTCGTCTCTTCTTCAGAGTGAAACACGTTAAAACAAACATCTGGAGAAGAACATACTTCTATCACATCCATACAGATTTCGCCACTTCCATCAAATTCTGAGAGAGAAGAGTTGATGAAACCCTCAGACGTCAGATTCTGCTTCAACTGTAACTGGGTCAATTCCACGTTAACGCGAATTTACGTGTTCACAGGTTCAGAGTCATGTCTTCTCTACCTGGAATTATTCCTTCTCAGCTCAGGTTGGTTCTTACAGTCCTCAGTCTGTGGAGAGAACATGTGATGGAAAATAAAAGTCAAGTCAATCTCTCAAAGTTTTGGTCGTCGTTCAAACCAATTTACCTTCTTTATGTTTCTGTCCTTCTGCAGCTCAGCTTGTTGGAGGAGATAGAGGAGGAGATCTATGCTCTTTTACAGTCTGTCATTGGCCTGAACAGTGACAGACCACCTCTTCTTGAGGCCGTTTGGGTAGAAAAAGAAATGATACGAGATTAAAGTATGCACGCAGCATCTACACGTGATCCAAACAAGAGTACAGCTGAGTCAGATGAGTAGTATGGAAACTCTACGGGTCAGAACAACTCCAGGCCAGAGACTCTCACAAGAAGATAGGACAGGAGAGTAGAGGACATGGGCTCAGAGCATCATCCCCCAGCAGCCTAGGCCTATAGCAGCATAACTAATGGATGGTTCAGGTCACATGAGTCAGCTGTTACTATCAGCTTTATCAAGAAGGAAAGTTTTGATCCTAACCTTAAAACTAGAGACGGTGTCTCAGCCTGGTTCCTCAGGAGAGAGACCTGGTAGCTGAAGGATCTCTCACATTTCTACTTCCTCACTTCTTCAATGTTTGATTCCAGACATTAAAGTGACTAAAGACGGCTTAATGTATTTCCCATTAAAGTGTCAGTTTGTGTCTCTAAGGCCTGGATCACTCTCCACCACAGATTCAGGGAAGCAGGAAAGTCACAACCAGAGCAGATAAGTCTGAAGCTCCCTGCAGCTCTCCAAGAAACCTGACTTCAACATGAACGGGTAAACATGTTGGCTCCATATGTGGGGATGCTTTCTGCATACCCATCCACGGCTAATGTCTCTGGGAGCTGGATTTTAGTTTGACCACATGTATTTATTTCAACCACGAGGAGTTTCCTCTGTCCACAGACATCCTGTGAAACTCCTTCCCTCAAATGTCCCACGGTGGAGAGCGTGAGGTCGGCTAGTTCAAGTTGACTAAACCAGTCCAGAACAAGGCTTTAACTTAATATGACGTTAATCCCATAGTGTGGTAATGTACAGTGTCACAGAGACAGTAGAGAAACAGTTCTCAGCGTTGACATTACTGCACACTGGGAATATTTATGATCTAGGTAACAAATGATATTACACAGCTTATGTTATAGCTCGTGGAAAAGTGGTTTTGGCTGTGGTGTGTGTGACGGTGCTCGGTTAATCAGTGTCACGAGTGGACGAGGCTTGAACATAAAAGCACGACCTGAAGACCATGATCCAAATCACACAGTGTTTATTTCCAAGGATGAATAAAAAACGCTCAACACTATAAATAAATAAAACACTGAGAAAACACAAAAAGACTCACAACAACCAGGGCAGGACAAGCAGACTATAACACAAAATACAAATAGAACAGGAAATAACAGAAAAATAAAACACAATGCAAAATAAATTCTAACATGCCTGACTCACTCAGTCTCCTGTGAATAGTTGATGTTGAACATTTATGTGGCCTCTAATCTGATCTGCTGTTGATCAGCAGTAGATCTAATGAACTCTTGGACTTCCTTCCCTCGCTAGAGACACTTTCATCAGAGCGTCTGATGGTTTTCACGTCTGCACTTCAGGAAACATTCAAAGTTCTTGATATTTACTGGACCGACTGACCTTCACGTCTTAAAGTAACGATGGAAGTTGACCGGTTAACCTTAACATGAGATGGGCCAGAACAGAAAAACCCCTACCTCTGCACAACGCAGCAGATAGATCAACCAAGATTCATTTTGGCCTCAACAGTGTCAAACACATAACATGAGCCAGTCAGTCATTCTCTAATACTCTGAAGAATCTATGATATAAAACATATTCTGGTATGTTTTATATTTTTTACTTTCCTACATCAGTCCACACGTGTTCATTCGTAGTTTTGACGTTTTCAGTTTTAATCTACAACGTAGATTAAAATAAATAATAATAATAATAAAATACTGGAGGAGAAGGTGTACCCAAATGTCTCACTGTTCCTGTGCTGCAGTAGTATTTGGTTGCATTGATCTGTTTGTGAAATACTATTGGCCCAGTTAAGACAATATTGACTTTACTCATTACAGAGATCACCACTGAAACAGAGAGGGCAGAAATCTTTAGAAGCTAGAAGTTGTACCCAAACGAACGCTTTAGAGACTCAGGAAAGAGGACACAGAAAAACTCAAACTGCTGTGGAAAAATTTTGGCGCAAACTCTAAAGTCTCTATGATCAGATCTATGGATGAACAAGATAAGAGCAGACGGCTGTGAGAATCCAGCAGTTTGTTGGAATTGGTCGCCACCCGGTGGATAAATTAAATACTACAGTTTAGTCCAAACACATTTACAGGATCAGAGTATAGCTGTCTGACATATTCACTGTAACTGTTCAACAGTGTTCAGCCACAATACAAATACAAATAATCCATCTAGACTCTGTCCAGAAACACATCCAGAAGATCTACAGCGGCATGAACCTCATCACTCACAGAAATAGTCACGGCAAAATTAACTGTGACTTAATGTCAATTACTGTTCAGTTATTTTTAGGAGATGAAACATGTCCTCCACCCTGAATGACAAGAATACCTCCCATCTGCTGATCTGACCCATGGAAGAGAACCGACAGCAGATTTAACTGTGCCGACGACACGAATCCTGGGACCCAGTATTCCTAAAGACTCTTATCTCAAAGAGTTGCTCCTAGTGGACAAACTCTAAGAACATTCTTAGAATCATGATGTTTCCTCAGAGTAGATCCTGGTGAAGATAAAAGGTATTCCTACAGAATCTCAGCTCTTCACAGAGCTCCTAAGGTGAGATCTGTTCAGAGCAGGGAGGAGGACTTTTAGGAGGCTTCGGAGCTTCTGAAGCAGAAAGGAGACATTTATCTGTTGTGCTATATTTCCTCATGCCTCCTTCTTGACACTGGAGCCAAATCTACGTCTAGGAATCTTTAGGAATACGTGATCTTTTAGGGAAAGTTGTTAAAAGTTTAAATGAAAAAAGTTAAACTGTCCAGAAATAACCGTGTTTGTAGCTAGGGCTAATTTCTCCATTAATGACAAGAACTTTTCACCTGTTTGAATTAAATCAGGGCTTAAAGCGATGCAGGATTAAGGGGCGTGGCTGATTGGTGAGACAGGTGGGTGTCCTCACAGGTTGCTGGGTGTCTTTATCCTCAGCTCCACTATTGCTCCAACGTTCTGTTTGCTTTTGAATTAGCTGGGAGTTAGATGGAGTCATGCTCTGCCACAATGAGCTTCAAAACTGCTCTCTGGGACGTCACAAAGTTACAGTTATTCAGGATAAAATAAGTACTTCCTTTAATGCTCATCCTCATAAGAAACAGGAAGTTAATTATACGCACTGTGAAAAAACAAAAACATTAACTGTAATTTGACAACAGACTTTTTATCAACCCATCTGTTCACCCTGACCTCCTCCCTAGTGCAAATTTGTGCCTCCTGTAATTACCATGGCCACTAGGAGGCGCAATGTGGATTTTAACAAATGGTGTTCAAGCTTTTATTTAAGCCGTTAAAGGGGAACTCCGGCGCAAAATGAACCTGGGGTTAATAACACATGTGTACCGAGTCTGGTATTTGTTTTCATGCATTTGTTTTGTTAGTCAAATGTGACCAGTTTTCTTGCAAACCGCTATTTAGCGTATAACGCTAGCCTTCGGGGCGTACCTACACATACAAAGAAATCGCTATTTCTAACCACTAACAAGGCTCACAATATCACCACACTTACACGGTAGCATAACTAGGGTCTCTACATGTAAACCGAAGCACTGAGAACTTTGCAAGTATACAGGCAGTTTATTAAAAAAGGAACACAGTACCGTTCGCGTCTGGCTCGCATATCCAGGCGGGCGCCATCTTGGGGAAACTGAACTGTCTGTTGCCGGATTTCTTTTTATGTGTAGGTATGCCCCGAAGGCTAGCGTTATACGCTAATTAGCGTTTTGCAAGAAAACTGGTCACGTTTGACTAACAAAACAAATGCATGAAAACAAATACCAGAGAAAGGTCGAACTCGGTACACATGTGTTATTAACCCCAGGTTCATTTTGTGCCAGAGTTCCCCTTTAAGTTTGTTAAATCAGTTATAAACCCACTAAAAACATGTTTTGAACTCTGTTGTGTTAATATTCTCATTTCCTCTTTGTGGTTTAACAGTTATTTCTGTTTTGTGGCCAAACATAAGAGAGTAACTCCTTTCAAAGTGTAGCTGAACTGACTTCCGTTTATTCTCCACCTGTTTTAACGCAGAAAAGAAGAAAAAAAAACAACAACAGACAGATGAGACGTGCAAAATAAGAGATGCTGAGTAGCCGTACAATGACGCAACGCAAATACACAACAACCACAGAATGACAACAGAGACTCAAAGCTGCCAGGAAATGATGCAAACGGACGACAAAGTGACACACAGCGACTAAATGACCACCAATGACAACAGACAGCTGCACAATGACCAGAAATACACAAGACACACTGCAAAGAGATTCAAATCAACCAACATGAGATGTAAACAAACCACAAAACAGACTCGTACGGCGTAGTAGCCGTACAGTGACCCTGCTGTTTGTGTTGTGGGAGGGTTTCTGGGTTTTATCATGTACGAGGACTGTGTGTTCTTGGGCTGATCTCCACTCCAGGTAACACTGACGACCAGCTTGTTCCCTTCAAGTGGAAAAAGCAGAGGGGGGGTCTCAGCGGCCGAACCTGTCCCACACCGCTAAACATTAATAGTGGATGAAGGCCAGCCTGCCTCATGACTGACCTCGCCGTGGGCTTCCACCGGCACAGAGCAGAACGAGTTGGATAAAAAAGCCTGCGGTGCTTTTTTTAGCCAGCCAGTTACACATGGTGGCGAGCGGCTGAAGGGAAACCACGGGCTGATGCAAGCTTCCTGCAGGTGAAGCTCTGACTCAGTGTGTAGTGTAGTTTTCCTTCCCTTTTATGGAGTGTGTGGTGTCAGCTGATCCCTTGCCTCTCTAATATCAGCTTCAAAGAAACGTTTATAAGTGAGATTTATTTCATTTACCTACATTTTCAGGTCCGTGGCCGTTTGTTCCTGTCCTGGTCTTGCATCCATTTGCGCTGTTTTGCGTCTCTTTTTAATAAAGTTCATCTCTTTGTGGTTGGTCTCATAGACTGTAGGAAAAGTGGACGCCATGACAGCTCCTCAAAAGTGAAGCCAAACAATCACGCCTTCTCTCGTGCAGAATCGTTCGGGGCAAAAGATTAGAAAAATGGGCCACCTCAGGTCCGTAGCCGTTTGGTTCAGTCCTGGTCTCGCACCTGTTTGTGTCTCTTTTTAATAACATGCATCTCCTTGTGGTTGTAGAAAATGCAGACGCCATGACAGCTCCTCTACAGTGAAGCCAAACATGTGGAGATCCCCCTGGTGGCGGGCTGCAGCACAGGTCATAAGCCCCGCCTCTTTCATGTTAGTATTTAATTCACCCACATCTTTTTGCAGACTTCTTCTACTTAGCTGGTTTGTTATAGGAACAAAAAGCTAAAACTACAAAATTCTTTCTGTTTTGTGTGCCCACCATCCACCCTGACCACCTCATCATGAACTGTCCAGAGGTATATCAGCTGGAGTTTCTACTTTCCTTCAGTTTGTTCTTCACTTCTCAGTAACTTAATCAGAAACATGAGGAAGTTATGAAACACTGTGAGAATCAAGCAGCTTTAATCCGTCATTGGGCCTTCGGGTGAACCTGCTGTGTGGAGATAACTGTGTGGAGAAACACACCCAGCCAGCAGCTGAAACCAACGCTAAGACCAATATTGTTGTTGAGGGCTGGGTGAGAGGATCTCTCAGCTTCTTCTGAAGGTTTGAAGGGCAGATGAGGGGGCTTTAAGGTGTCTGCGAAGCTTCTCAGTCGTACAGGTGATGGTATATCCTTAAAACAACACACTGAGACGACTGGACCTGTTGGGTTTTATAGCGGCCGTGAAGCCTGAGAAATAAAATAATATTGAAAAAGACATATATCTATTAACTAAACATTACTCCTAGAGCTAGGCAAACACTTCTTCTTCCTCCTCCTCCTCCTTCTTCTTCTACAGGACAGTGATACGTTTAATTTAATTTTGTGTGTGACCATTTAAATGCCTCAGAGGCTGACGGGACTCATAAATCCAGATGCAGCTCATGACAAAACTAATTCATTTGACCCTTCACAGATAACATGTTGTTTGTGACTCTGGTTCATTCTCTGCAGGTTTTCACCCCAGATAACCCTGAGGTCAGATGTTAGCTCGACGACTGCTCCAGTGTTTGTGTTGCGGGTGCGTTTGTTTCAGAGGTGGGAGGGATTCGTCTCAGTTTTCAGTTCGGCTTTATCTCAGCTGTGACGGCTTTGCAGCTTTTTCAGCAGCTGATAGAGGCCATGTGTTGTGCACAAGATGTACTAGAACAGCAGTGATTATTTAACTCTTAGACACTTCATACAGCAGCCACAGGTCAGACTGTTTCATCTGAGGCTTTCAGTGCACAGGCCGTGACGCCTGGAAGAGTCTGAAACACAAAACTATGACTAGTTTAGTAAAGAGAGAACAGAGAGCTGCAAACAATCCACAAAGACACAAGAAGAGGAAAACGTTAAACCATCTTGCATTTATAAAAGACGTTTCTGAACTGGGAGCAACCCACAGCTCGGCCCATGCACCAGGGATTGAACCACTAGCCCACAGGGTCACAGGTCAAACTGACGCCAGTGTCCCGGGAACACGAGCGACACTATCCACTCATTTAAAGCTGTCAAGACGATTATTTTAACGTTCTTACTCCCGTGTTCCTAAAGGACCGCTTCACGGAGCGGTTTCCCACGGCAACTGTCAATTTTTTATTTTATAGCATCAAATAACTAAAGCTATATATTTGTTTTTCAGAAAATGGACATTTGAACACATATCAGTATTATATTAACAACCTAAAATGTCAGAAACCGTCCTTGAAACGTGTATTTTAGTGTTTTAGTTTGGCCGATAACATGGAGGGGGCGGAGCTTATGACCTATGCTGCAGCCAGCCACCAGGGGGAGCTCCACATGCTTAGTCATGGCGTCCACTTTTTTTACAACCACAAAGAGATGCATGTTATTAAAAAGAGACACAAACCAGCTAAAACAGATGCAAAACCACGACTGAAACAAACGACCACGGCCCGTGTTTCTAATCTTTTGCCCTGAACTATTACTGGGTTTGCCTGTCCTCTGTCCGGAACGACTGCAAGATGACAGAAAGAGGCAAAAGAGGTAAAAGCAAAGACAAGAGATGCAACTACTGCTACAAAAATAGATGAGCACATAAATGGTCATTCTGCAAAACCACCACAGAGAGATTCAAACAGCGACAAACAGACACAAAACGACAAGAAGTGATGCAAAATGAAAACAAACCAATGCTAAATGACCGTGGTGGTGGCGCAACGGAACCACTGTAGGATTCAGACGCTCGTTTTGTAAGATTATTAAAATAAAAGGTGGATAATTGTTGCACTTTTAGATCACCAGAGCAAAAAAATAACATATCTACAACCCTGGACCAGGATGTGGATCTGGATGTAATCATTTCTGGTTCATAAAAAGGTTCCAACAGGTGACTAGGACGCTGAACACGCACAATATGAACATTGATAGACGCAGACCCGCTGCAAACTGAGCCAAAGGGAAAGAAAATGAAAAACCATGAAAAGACTCAAAGAGGGGCCACGTATTATAAGATCAAGTCTGACCCGCTTTGCTTTCATGTGGAGAGGTGAGCAGGTTTGTACTCGGGCCTGTCGCCTTCAGTTTTCATCAGTAGAGCATTAGTCACTGAAGTGGGGATGTTAATAAATGTGATGGCCACCAAAGACCAAACTGAGGGCACGACTCATTAAAACCCTTTCATCCCAGCCGCTAAAAGCTCTGACGGTTCCACGGCGGCTAATCCCGTTCCTCACAATCCTTCCCGGGCATCAGACACAGACCTGGGCATGGCGGGACGGTCACATGCTGCCAAAAGCCAAGTCACATGTTCTGTTGTACTGTCCTCCATCAGGGCATGCTGCAGGTCCTCCTCTGGTGCATTCAAGTGCTCCTTGGAAAGAAAAATGCCTCCAACGACTCAAGTCATGAGTCACACACCACCACATGTGAGTCACGCTGAAGCAACAAAAACACATAAATGATGGTTTTAAAACTGTGCTGAAAGAGACCACAGTTCAGTTTGTTCACACACAAAGGTCTGTGAGCACAGGTTTGGAGTGTACAGTGTTTGCTCATGGTGCCTAAGGCAGGAGCAGGTTTGAACCACTAGTCTATAGTTGCATGTGCAACAAGATTCCACCTTGAGTTTCCTCTGTTGCTTTGTCTATAGCGTAGTAGAAAGACAGCAACATGTGGACCAAACAGTTTGATCTGGACCTTTGAGAGGAATAATCAGGACAGGACAGCAATATATATATATATATATATATATATAACAGAGGTGGTGTGTGATGTATTCATACTTTTAAAAAATAATAAAATGATGGAAAAAAACAAAACAAAACAAAGCAACAAAGATGAGCCAAACCAGATGATTAACATCAATGGTTTCTTCAGTGAGCCCTTTAGTTGAGTGTTCCTTCTGCAAAAAACTGGTTTGTGTTCAAATAGTCGTGATTCTTCTTCATCATTAAATTTTTTCTTTTTTCAAATTTTTTTTTTTTTTTTTGCTCTTAAATCAAAATAGCCAAATTTAAAAACTGTCCCCATGTGATTTCTGGGGAAATAACAGCATCCAGTGAAAGATGGACTATTAACGTCTGAACTGTAAGAGTTTGAGGATTTAAGTTGAAATTCTGACTTTTTCTAACGCAAAATTCCGACTTTCTGACTTTTTTTTTGGACTATTTCCAAAAGTCTGAGATTTAAGTGTGAATGAATTCTTACCATTTTTTCTCCTGTTTGAGTTTAAAGTTTATAATTTATTTATTTTTTTCAGAACAGTTAGATTAAAGTCATAATACTGGGAGTAAAGTTCAGAATTAATTTTGAGATTTAAAACTGAACGCCAACTTTAATCTTTAGAATCTGACTTTCTGACTTAAAAGTTTGCAACTTTTTGAGATGACGATCGAAATTCATATTTCATTCATATTTCTGCCCCCAGAATTATTACATTAAAGTTGGACTATGAAAAAGTTTGACTTTCAAACTTTTTTTTTTTAAATTTAGATTATTTTTTTTATTTTTAGATGATTTTTCAGGGTAAAGTCAGAATTCTCAGGGAAAAGTCGTAATCCTCCGTTTTTATTTTTTATTTTAATAATATTTTAGTTTCATTAACAGAAGCCCTAATCCTTGACACTCTTTGCTTTATAGTAATATGCTAATGATTTCCGTTTCCCTCCCTCGCGGGATTTATGTCTCTCAGATTTCCGGCGGCCCCTGAAGGCGCCACAGATCACATCCATCAGGCTTCGTTACCGGACGGAGGAGACGGAGCGGCATCGTGAAGCGCTCACTCACCGACAGAGGAGACAGAACCGCGGCAGACACGTTAAATGTAAGTCGCTCACACACCTTTAAAAGACGGTTTCGGTCTGGTTCGTGGCCGGTTGGAGAGGCAGCATGTCCGCTCCGCTGCGCCCCGCACGGCGGCGGCAGCGACTGGGTTCAGTTTCCGGGTTTTGCCGTCTTTGTGCACACGGCACCGGGCTGGTGCAGAGCGCACAGACCCAACGTGTTACTGTTTACCTCCGGTGTGTGTATCAGGTCACACTCAGACACGCGTGGCCGCTCATACCGAACCTCACGGATCTGATTTGATCTTTCCCGTGGTTTGATTTCTCCATCAGTCTGAGGCTGAGCCCCCGTGGCGGCTCGAGGCCCGGGCCTGGGCCGAGCCGCGGCCACCTGACAGATACGGTCTGTCTCCGTCCTCCCTAGAAATATAACCAAATAACTGCCGCTAGCGGGATGGCTAACCCGGCTAACTCTCTGTCAGGAACCGAAGAAGTCATCGGCTGTGTTTTTTTTTTATTTTTTATTACTCACTCCTGAATATTAACAGCAGACATTTAAACGCACCGCTGCCTCTGATCTCTGGTTGTCCAGTAAGCTAGCTACCTGCCGCTCTAAACAGGCGGCGGCTAACGTGTGAATGAAGCTCACGCCAAACTCCGTTCAGAAAACGACTAATTTTAATATTTACTCTCCTGTCAGAGGAGGAGCGCTTTTAACTCGAGGGTAATAAAATCGTTATTAGCTCCTCTTTAATTCGGCCTAACGCACACACACATCAAACCAGGAAACCGTTTTCTCCAGTGATCTCATCTCTTCACTTCCCATCTGTCTCTTAATAAACTGCACTGAGTGGTTTAAGAGGATTTACTGAATAAGTTTTGTTTTACACTCATCTATATCTGTTATCTATTGTGCAGTTAACTTAACTCCTTAGGTTTAACTCTCTGTTCTCCATCTGTCATTCGGGGTGATGGTTTATTTAAATGCTGCAGATTAAGATCCTAAAAAAGCTTCAAATAAAACGTGAATAAACATCTGAAATATATAAAACTGCCTATATTAAATTATCATTCATAAGACCTCTAATCTAGAATGAGACTTAACTGATCCTCAAATTGAAATGAAGGAGTTACAGCAAAAAATACAAGTTAGATAAATCTAAAAAACTAAATGTGAAAGTATAATAGATGTGCTGGAACATATGTCCAAATAATTAACTGAACACAGTTTGGCCCCAGTGGCAATATTGCTCATAATAAACCAAATATTGTGCAGTAATGACATAATGAGTAAGTGAATACTTTTCCAGAGATGCAGATGCTTGTATTGGCTGGAGGAGCTTTTTAATTCAACACTTTATGTTGTTATTTTACGTATTTTAACGACAACACAAAGCACCAGAGTGTTAAACCAAGTGGGTAATAATTTCCTGGTATTATTGCTGATCATGATTTATTCTGTGGAAGGACATAAAATCCCCTTTGGCCTGAGTCAAGGGTCTGTTTCACTTCCTTCTAATAGATGACCAGACTAAAACACGTCTGTTTGTTTTACGTGACGTTTAACTGGATATCTGCGTCACCTTTAGGAATGACTCAGTGTTTATTATAACTGCTTCATAACGGTGGATTTTTATTGGTTTTATATTTTAAATTTTCATTTTTTCATGATTAATAATTATTAATTTGAAAGTTTCTCATCATTTTTTGTTCATCATCTTTTAACAAGCAGCAGAAATCAACCAGACGTCACCGACTAATGTTCCAACGTTGATATTGTCGGACTTTGAAGGCCTTAAAATTCTCTTCTTTCTCTTTTAACTCATGTTTTAACTGTAAAATTAATAGATGTTGCATATTCTGTAAAATTGTTGGGTGTGCTCTGTAGAAAGAATCGTGTTGCTGTTCAAAGTGCCTGAAGAAGTTTGGATGAAGTTAGTCAATATGACTCTTCACTGTAAAAAGAATATACTGTAAAATAAGTGATTGTCTGTGAGGGTGCTCAGTCCTTCAGGTCATAGTTTAAACAAGAATAAACCAAGCTGAAGCAAAGACAGCTGGACTTGTTGGGTTTCCTGAGGACGTTCCATCTGAATCTTCAGTTCTAAAAGATTTTCATGTGGGTAACGTCTACATTTGCTCCTGATAAAGCCCCAACTCTCCACCAGCCTTTTAGAACTGGAGAAGCTACCTGGGTGAAATGTCTTGAAGAAACTCTACACGTCCAGTCATCCTTGTTTTGGGTTTGTTTGCTGGATAAACTGTGACGTGGATGATTGAGAACCAGAAATCCATTAAAAAACGTAGTTAAAGTTTCAGTCCTTGCATAATTGTTCACTGTCTTCAAGCTGGTGTTCAGTAGCTGCTCCTTTGGCTGCTCTAAATACTTAAAGGGACTGTGTTCTTATTACTTTTTTATGAATAATGTTATTTTTAGTGTCGCAGTTGTTTTTGTGGAATCTCTGTAAAGAATGATCTGGAGTCTCTCCGTTGGGAACTGATGCTGATCCTGTAAAAATCTGCCGGGCCAATGGCAGAAGAGTAACAGTAGTATCTGAGAGACGTGGATTTGAATTGGTTTAAAATGTCTCTGATTGGTTGGAGGACTATCCAGGTGATGCAGATAGAATCAGTTGGAAAAACGCCTCATGATGAAATCCAGATGTTACCAGACTCTGATAAGAACTGAGTTTCATCTGTATCTGAACGTCCCTGTGTCGCCTGCAGAGATGATGAAGGGGGAGATGAGTCCGACCGTCCTGGTCCTGATGTTCCTCTTCGTCGTGAGTCACAGTTCGTCCAGTTTAGACTGCAGCCCGTCGACGACGGAGAGCAGCGGCGGGAAGCGATTACTGTCGGCTGTGGTCGACACTCAGAGGGCTGAGCAGAGCCGGAGGCAACACCTGGAGGCTCTGTTCAACAGGTGAGCTCCCGGCAGTAACTCATCTAAGAGGAGGACATTCACATGCTCATTTTCTTCTTGTCAACATTAAACTATTTTATTGTTAAATCTAACAGATACGGAGAAAATGGCACCATCTCTCTGGCTGGTTTAAAGCGTCTCCTGCAGAATGTCGGGCTGGATCGTTTCCGAACCATCACGGTGCAACATCATGAACAACCAGGCCACCATGACCACCATGATCACCATGACCACCATGACCATGACCACCATGATCACCAAGACCATGACCACCAAGACCACCAAGACCATGACCACCATGACCACCAAGTCCATGATCACCA
>JASGAT010395016.1:0-12225 GCA_030220025.1 Chelon auratus | reverse complement strand
GAGCTTCTCGTCGAGAAGATTCTGTCAATTGGATTGAGAGACCAGTTGACCAGTTCCATGATTTAGTATTTAGAGAGCAGTGCGGAAAGAGGCTCCTAAAGTTTGACACAAGACAGGACGAGACTTGAGAAGCAAAGCAGGAAAGATAAGGGAGAGGAGAGAGGGAGAGATGCGACCGCCTCCGTTGAGAGCCAAAGTGCATACACAGAAAGGCGCCGTAAATCTTAAAAAATAGGAGTGAGCGGAGACAACACAACACAAGTTAACAAGAGGGAAATTAATGAAAACAACTCAGTGAAATGTCAGAGACGGATGATAGATTTAAGGCCAAGACATCTGAGATAATACAGTTTGACAGATACAACTAAAATAACCACTGTTGCCTCATTTCGTAACACCCGTGGCAGGTTTTGAAAATGTCACGCTCTGGTGTATTCATCAGTTTATTTTCCTGCAAAAATAACTAACTTGTAGGTAAAAGGCTGAACGAGCAGTCTCATCACGTAACAACAAATCTGATTTCGGACGATTCTGCAAACACCCAGAATGGACATGACAGTGGACCTTATCCAAGGCAGGCTAACTAGCTGCATGTATCCATTCCCAGCACCGACGCAGGGGATACTGGACCACAAGCTCTGTGGCTAATTGGTTTTATAAAGACTAACTGCAGGGAGCGCAAAATAAAACAAAAGCGAAAACAAAACTCCATCTCGATTGCACTCTGTGTCCCTAAAGTTCTTTTAGATCACATGAATTTCGTTGCTTTTGATGCTGTGACCCTTCTCAAATGTGTCTTCAAAGAGTTCAGTCCCCCCCAAAAAACTGCTTTAAATTACCATAGAAATGACAAATCATTGCTGAAACCTCCTGCATCTCTACACTCAACAGTCCTGAGTAGCATGAGGTGAATGTCAGAGCGGTTTTGCCCACGGTTACAATCTGATCGTGCCTGCGAGGCTGCCGCCTTCAAAGGAAATCGCAGCTGAAGGTTAGGTAATTAGACAGAAGAGCTATCTACATCAGGCATCGTCATACAGTAGAGGCTGTTGAAAGCCAGCGTTCTCTCATCTCCCCTCTCCTTCTCCTCTCAGTAACTTATATCAAAGGGAATTTCAGGGGTGATTAAAAGTTAAACTGGATCCTTGAAAGGGAATGCCAGTGCTCTTGAGCCTACCACTGCTTGGTTCATTAGTGCAAGATGCGCTATGTCCTCCAATAGCGGGAGATGAGAGGGACGCGCAAATACTGCACATGTGAGCTAACAGTTATTTAACATCAGTACACAGACTTTGAAAAGCACATTAATGTTTTAAAGTCTCCTTCTGTTCTTTAAAAGCAATGGAAGAAGAAGTTGAATCTATCCACGGTCGTTTTTCTTTTGATTGTCAGCCTGCTTATTCATGGGCATGAAAGCGCAATAATCTTGGTTTAAAAGTTTCTCTACCTGTGTTATTTTGCACTCATTTGCACAGAACCAAAACAATTTGCCCTCCAATTCCACTGTTGGGCATGGCACTCAGAAACGCCTCTGTTTCCGTAGGTAAAGTGCACTCAGTACCACATTCGGGAGGTAATTTCCCCAAGGATGCAATTCTTTTCTCTCATTTTCTCTCCCACATTTGGAAACACACTCGTGCGCGCCCTCCCTACATGCGTGCATGTATGCTTATGTGCTTTATTTATCTTTGTGCTGAGCAAACACCCCGCTGTGTCTCACTTGTTTCTTGTGTCACGATGATGAAAGGCACCTGCTGTTCTCAGCAGAAACCCCTCTCCACCCTATGTTACTGACATCCTGCCTGCATTATTCACAAGTCAAGCGGTAATTCAGTCACCTCTCTGTCTTAACTTTTGTGACATGGGCTGAAGTGAAGTGCGGGGCAGACGAGTGGATCCATGTCCTTGTGTAACCTTCTGTAGAGAAAAAAAAATAGCCATGGATGATTTTTCTTCTCACTTTATGTTCACCTTGTAAACTGTAACAGTTATTCTCCCCCTGCTGTCTGAGATAAGCCTGTTTCAGAAATGTTTTTCCAACCACTGCATTAGGCGCCCTGTAACTAAATTACACTGTTGATGTGGTGTTGTGATGCAGTGCAGAAATTACAGCACCAAACGGAGACTGAACAGTTTCACCGCAAAGGTTCTCCGTGGATGGTTTATCTGCGTCCGATTCTGTTGTGGAAAGAAGTGCGGAGGAGTGACAGCGAGGCCCAACCCGAGTTCAAAGATGAACAACCAATGCCAGGACTGGACAGCGCTTATGAATCAGTAGGGTAATTAAAGTGTCTGTGTCTGTTTTCTGGGCTTATTTTATTGCTAACTTTATGTCTACACAAGAGCAGCGTGTTAGTGGAGCAGCTTTAGTGCTCTGACTGTGTCTGTACAGGCCATCTTGAGGGCACAACAAGGGCTCCAAGCCAGAACATGTAGACAATCTTAAAGTTGTTAAAATCAATGCAGAAATGGCACAAAACAACTTTTCTGTTTGTTTATTTTGAAAAAGACTGTACTTTGTTTTAAAATAAGTACTACATGTAGTCGAACTTCCTTGTCAAGGATTCAGACCGGTCATTTTAACAGTTATGTCGAAACAGGAAGTAGAACCGTCTAACATGTGAAGTCCAGAATTTTGTCAACCTGTCCATCCACCCCGATCTCCTCCCAGTGAAGAATTACTTGCTTTTGACTTCCTTAGCTCCTGCCATAAATGATGTGGATACTATTTGGCTTAGACACAAAAATAAATGTGCCTCAGACAGGTGCTTTTTCACAAGACAGCTACTTAATAAACCACCGTAGGGTTGTTTTTATGCGTCACATCGCTCATATTCGTTGTAGGCACAGAAAACAGAGAACAGGAAATGTATCAGTATTTGAATCAAAATGTGACAGTTATGTGTTATTTGATTGAAATGTGATAAAGTCAGACAACATGTGTCGTCATGGTGAACACTGTTAAACTTAACATACTTAATAAGCTTTCCAAATTCGTAAAGTTTGTTAAGCCCAATGTTTTGTTGACCCATCTATCCACCCCAATCAACTTTTTTAATGCAAAAATTGTGGCTCTATAACAAAATGACATGACCTCCTCCTTTGTCCGTATCATAAATTGTACATTTATTACATAAACACGCAGTTTGTCTATTGTCTGTTTCAAATAACAGCTACACAATAAACCACAGTAAGGCTGTGTTTTAAGGGAGGAAAGTCACATATACAGGTAGATACTTGCAAAATTTGAAAAATATATACTCTGGGTCATATATGAGAGTAAAACGCATACTATATCAGTGCTTGCAGAGACAGCTGGATTGATTAAAACAGATCTGTTCCGTTGCACTCGCATAAGATGAACAACCGAGGAATGCATTTGAAAGATCTCCAGTGTAGACGTGCAGTTGGAAGAGTGAATGATTTCAGGCTTATTAGGCTTATTTATCAGGAAATGATTTTTAGTCAGATTGGATATTTTAGTTTATGTTGCACATTTATTTTGACACTTTTAACAAAGATGGAAGTTTTCAGTGGCTTTCCTCATTTATATCGTACTGTGTATTCAAACAATACATTTTGGTACATCATATATTTGTCTTTATCTGCCGTTGCACTGGGGACAGTATTAAGTATAACCACTAAATATGCAAAAATATACAGAATGATTAAAGGGGAATTACTGTTTTTTACAACCTGGACCTTATTTCTGGCATAAAATACGTTCGTTTACTCACCCATATAACTCTGGTGTTATTTGGAGTCGTTCGGACAATATTTAGATCCAGTGGAGCGCCGCGTATATCCATATAGTAGGAGTGATTGGGGCACCGAAAACACATTATCTGCCGCGAAACTCGTTCATTTCACCAATATTTTGTTATGATACGCTAGTGCTATTCCCTGTTGAGTCCGGACAAGCAATATCAAAAAATGTGAGTGTTTCACTTGCACAAACCATACACTAACAATGGTCATAATATAAACCCTGTTATTGATTTGGCTCAGTGATTGCCAACTGCATAATTAAGAATTTACAAAGAATTTAATGATTTATTTTATTTTATTTTATAGTTTTCTGGGTGCTGCTGGTATTAAGCTTGAATTCAACCACCTACACTCTACCCTTTTCCTCTCACAAGATCACATCTCATAGTTATACGTATACGTGCTTAGATTAGTATGTAATTGGGGCAAAGCTGAACCTGCCTTCCAGGATTGTTTGACTGAAGCCAACTGCACAATCCCATTGCATGTTTTTTTTTTTTCTCCTTTTAGCATTTGACTTGTGTTTTAAGTACTTCTTAACATAAAGGAAAGGTTTCTGATTCTGAGTCACCACACTTAAAAATGTGTCAAGCCGGATACAGGAACAGACTCTTTTTTCCCTCACACTTTGAGGGTTTGAGTGATAGATTGATGTGGCGATAGAGCATAGCGAGGAGATATTTTAAAAACTAATGTTCAGTGATGTTCCTCTTCGACATTTAAATGAGGTGTCAAGGACTGAGGAGAGGTACATCCGTCCTTCTGTCATCTGGGAGTGGAGAGCCTTCTTGGGCTAATATTAAACATCGCCGCTCTACCTGGGCTTCATCTGATGTGATGGTGACATTTGTGCATCGCTGACAGGCTTTAAAACGCGCTCATATAATACGGTGCGTCCTTGCAAACCATTAGTCCCTGAGAGTTACACAACGTTTTATTTTGTGCAAGAACACCCACAGAGATTCCAGCCTCGGAATCAAACTTTTAGTTGACACACAGCTTACGGAACATAAAACACAAACGTTTTTTTTTTTTTTTTTCTTTTTTGTGCTCACGCTGTAAGGTACGTTCAAGTTACCACTCATCAACACAACATCTCCAGCGATGCATACAGCCTAATGTGTTTTTCTGTTTGTATTTGATGAGATTCTCAGCAGGCCGCAGAAGGGCTCTCCCACTACCTCCGCGTCTACCTTCACTCACGGTGATGCTTTTTTTTTTTTTTCTTTCTCCTCCCTGAACAATCTAAGTATTTTTCTCATTTAAATGTATGCAAAAATGGCTTAAAGGCATGCACCAGCACACACAGATTGCAACTACTGAGAGTGCAGGTGTGCAGACGAGAGAGCAGCTAATACTATCCTCAGAGCTTTGCCTTAGGAAGAGACTAAATCAGACTTCATTGTCAACGCAACGTAACACAATCTATCTATCTATCTATCTATCTATTTAAGGTGATGACTTTATGCTCTCTTGCAGGGCCTTCCAGCCAGTTCGATTACAGGAGTAGAAGCTTAATTTATACTCCAATGGATCTATGTAGAGCCTTTGTCATAACTTATTTGAATGGCCTACACAATTATGGGCATCTACACCTGCGATCTGGTGTGTCGGCATCGCTCTCTAATTATGCCACCAAGTTGCTGATTGGCAGCTAGTTAACTATGTCCACTTTGCCTGTGGACTTGTGACTGGACCTGCAGCTTGTGTTGGAGTGGGGGCAAATAAATGTTGAACACCAGTTACTTTTACTGAAATCACTGCAACGCAGAGAAGGGAAAACAGGATGTTATTAAGGATGTTTTCTGTGCTTTTCTGGCCACTGAGAGACGTTGAGACCAGTCACACTTTGTGAGGTGTTTATCTCTGCAAGTGTGTCAGTACATTTCTTAGGAGGTTCACATCAGGCTAAGGCTTAGGATACGGAGCAAATTCTATGCATGCAGGCGACGCAAAAATGTGTAATTTAATTCAATAATTATTTCATTAATTGGGCTTCTAAACAATAGAAAATGGTGAAAAAATGTTCACTGATATTCCAAACAGTGATTCTAATAGAAGTGTGCAAGATGGGATGTGTGTTTTGAACATGACGAGTATGTGGAAGCAGTCCTTTTATGCCGGAGTGCCAAAAAAATGACATTTCTGAGCTCCAAATCTGTGTAACTACAGTGTGCGAGGCGCCGATAATGGTCCGCGATCCAGAGCCGGAGAAAAGAATCACAGCAGCCGCAGAAGAAGGCGTCTGCTCCACCGACACGTTTCAGTGCTGGAGATGTTTCTGTAGAGTTCCTGTCAGAAGTCACTTCACCAGACTCCTCATCAGTGCTCATGAATTCCTTTGTGGAGATATCCACATGCTGCGTGGGTGTTGTTACTGCATGTTGAAAGCATGTGCTTCAATTACCTTTTTCGCAGTCGGAGCGAGCTGCTGCTCAGCAGTGCACACAGTTATCATGACAAACCTGTACAAAGGAACTGGGAAATAACTGGAATGATCCCTGAACACCTACACTAAGTCTAGTAATGCCTGAGTGATATGTTTCTGAGCAGATCCCTCAATAGTTGTAAAAGTAGGAGGATTTTTTTTTTTTACATTAACTTAGAGCTGGTATCTGTAATTATTCATTTTTTTCTTTTAATTAAATGTCATGACTCCCAAAACAACACACAGTAGATCCATGCAAGTTAAAATTATATAATGAAAATGGGCTTAATGTGCAGACTCACAGCTTTGATTTTAGGGAAAGCACTTGTTAATTGGAGGAAGGGTGTAGGAATTCTACCCTGGAAGAAATGCCGGGCAAAGCATCACAGAGGAGGATCGCCATTCTTAGGTGGTTCCAGTCGCTTTTGAGCCCCTGAAAGTAGAGGTCTGGGTATAAAAATGCTTTTAATCGCATAATATATTTCGGTAAACGGCCAAAATAATAAAAATTTTGGCAGCCCACTTTCAGAGGTGGACCCTGGATGTTGCTGCAAGTCAAATGCCAGCCTTTTACCCAGGAAAAAAAAATGGGTTTGCTTCTTCTTTTTCACGTAGTTTACGTATTATTCCCATTTCAGATTATTTCATTAACGTCTTATTTCATTTGCTGTTCGGTTGCGTTTAAGCAACTAAACTACCTGGCTTGTTGCAGAAAAAGATCATTAAAAACGTTGAACAAGCCAAACTTTCCCCATCTGCAACACATCTGGCTGCCTACCATTTTCTTGGACACCACGGAAACAAGTTGCATCCTGGCCTAGAAATTTTCACATGCGGGGTCATATCATCTTAAAAATGTGACCGCTGCTGTTGCTCTTCAGGGGAGAGATGGCTGGGTGAACCAGTAAAAACATTTACGCAGTTGGAAATGCCGTGCTCATTGGCTGACGCAGCTCCACTTTAACACAACACACATTGGTCTAGTATAAGCACATATAGCTTGTCATTCTGAGGCGTATTTCTATTTTCAAAAGCATAATTTTAGGAATCACTGATGAAACTGAAAGTCTGTTCCACTTGCACAAGTTCACAAAAGTAGGTTATACTATTAAAAAAGTGTAGAAATGTGTTTGTTCTTTCCAAACTCTACAACTTCAAAGGTTTTAGCCGTTAGAAGTGATTCCAGCCCACCTGCATCCGGACTCAACATACTTCAATGCTTCTTTCATTTCAGTCTTGGACAAAATCAGTATGTTGCAACACAAAACTCTACTATGTCTCAGCTGACTAGCTACCAGACAGTTTGGACAGCTGAAAAGAGTTCTTTTCTCTCTCTCTAAATTTGTCTCAGGAGTAGAGTCAAAAGGGCAGAAGTAGTTCAGCGAGACTGTATTAAAAGTGGAACTTCTACAATGGCCTCATCTGTATGTAGCCGTGTATCATTTGTTCGCACCTTTTGCGATTGAATGGCGCCGGTGAAGTGACTGTCTCTGTGGCGCCTTGTTGCAGTAGCACTTTCCCATCTGACTTGCAGGGAATGAGCAGCGTTATTGCCTGGCCTAGTTCCTCCGGAGGAATTCTAATGGAACTATTTGGCAGCTTGCCTCCGGAGGCGGGAGGGATGGACTTGTTTCACTTGATGTCAGTGTGGGGATCTGGAGGAGAGAGGAGAATTACAGGTTGGCATTGCATCATTTGGCAAGAAGGGAGCAAAGGAAAAGACACTATGTGATACTTCACCCACTAGACAGAGAGCCAAGCGCCGATTATTTTATAGGTTGTTTTAGTTTTTTCTTGTCTTTTGCCTGTAAAGCACTTTGTGTAATACATGATGCTCTAATATTAAAACATTTTATCTGTGGGCGCCGTTCAAAGCTCTCAAGGTCATCCTACAAAAATTCAAAAGTCTAACAAACAATGGGATAGGAAAAAAACAAATTTAAAGGTATGTTGAAATAAAAACAGCCTTCAACAGAGAAAGTAGGCCGTTTTAAAAAGATGTGTTTGGATTAGAAGGTTGTCAGAGAGTCTGGATGTCAGGCAGGAGAGTTCAGGAGGCGAGGAGGGGGGTCGCGAACCAATCTGAAACCCGTGGTGGCAGATGAGGATCTGAAAGTGCAGGAGGGTGTGCTTAATTGGCTGTGGTGAGAAAGATATGATGGAGCCCGGTTGTGAATTGCCTTTAAGGCAAGTAGCTTGTACACGGCGCGGAATTTCCACAGGAAGTCAGTGGATCTGCTGAAAAACTGGGGCGACATGATCTACTGAGGGAGTTTGGGTGAGGAAGCAAGCTGCGTTTTGGACTAGTTGACGTTCGCGGAAAGATTTAGAGGGTAGACCAAGAAGAACAAGAAGAGTTACAGCAATCGGCATGCGACACAATGAGGACATGGACAAGAATGTCAGTGCTGTTCTTTGTCGGTTATGGACGGAGGCGATTAAAGCTGCGGAGGCGGAAGCGTGCGCACCGAGTGACGTTGTTGACATGTGCTTCTCCGAGATTGCCGACGCAGCAGCATCCTACTTGGCTGCTCGGCTGTGAACTATATTCACCTTTGACCAAACAGGCACCTTGACTCAGAGGTGACATCTGTCACAGAAGAGACAGGAGTGTGCATTTTTCCGTTACCTAGCCCAGTCCAGAAACCCGAGTCCTGATTTGTAATTAAAACAGTGAAGGCTTACAGCTCAGACATATGCCGCTGGCTTGGTGTCTTCTGTGGAGCTAACAGCTGTGGGTGCTGACTTCCAGGAACGGCCTTGAAATGACTTGCCAGATTTTTTTTTTTGTCGTTCTTTTGTCTCACCTTGCTGCCCCATGAAAAAGTGTCGACGCCTTCCCTCTACACCCACTTGTAATTTCTACCTCTGTTTCAGTGATGTATGGAATTTGCAATGCCCTGCAGATTATGATGTCCTAAATGAGCCAAGACTAATGCCCGTTCATAAAACTATTGCTGGACACAAGGGTATTATGTTGGCTCAGTGGTGAGACCCTCTTGACTATGAATGGCTGTGACAGCCATGATGGGAATATTAATACATTACCTGCCTGTCTTTCTTTACAGCAGTGGGTCTGAATGTAGCTGCCTACGTTTTCATATAAGCCCGTGTTTTCCATTTACAATTCTCAATGGTACAAGCTCGTAATGACATTATAATCTCCGAGAATACTGATGTAGCTCTCCTCTTTGGTGTATCCCAGGGCTGCAAAGCATGAGACTCGAGTGAGCTGAGCGCTGATGCTTGGCTTTCCTAGGTGCCCGCAGCTCAACCATCTATCAGCTCGGCTTAGGTGGTTTTCACTGCTCAGCACTGTGGCACAGGTTGACACATACTGCCCTGACAGGAAATTCAGGGACATATAACTCTTGTACATGTTAAATTTTATTTCCCAACAGGAGGCATTCTGCTGAAATGCTCTGATATTCTTCTTAGAAAAGCGACACTGTGAATGCTTGAACACTGCCCTGTCTGTGGTTTCACTCGCGAATACAATTGCCTTCGCGGTGAAATGACGGTCGCTGCACAACTGACTCTGGTTCCGCTCCCTTTTTTTGGACGGGGTCACTGCCGACTGACACAGTGTCATATTGTTAACACTGAAAATTTTCTTTTAATGGGCTGGCAATGAGTCCTAACTCTGACTGTCAAACGTGCCGGAGTAAAAAAACGCCAAGTTCATTACCAAGAGCAGCCACAGCCTGAAGAAAAACTAAGCCTTGATATCAGAGGGAGCCGAGATAAGAGAGGAGGATTACTAGCCTGTCGGCATGCTGAGGAGAAATCAGACAGCCCAGTGAAGCTGTCTGTGGCATCAAAGGTCGTCCTTATTAAAGATTATTATGAAAGGGTTTGGAGATACTGTCAGATGAGTGGATTACTGTGAAAATATAGTCCAAAATCGGCAACAGCAGGCAAGAAGGTGCAGGAAGGTCAGATTGGCTGGCTGGCTGGCTGATCAACCATGGGGAGAGGGTGTCGCACAAAGCCCCTGTCAAAGGTAGCCCCAAATGTGCTCCTAAGTATATTTGTCACTGATGATTAGGAATCACTGGGATATAGAGCCAGCTTTATAACTGCCAATACTGACTGCTTAAGGTACTTCATCACTGTTTACTTAGAATCCAATTTATCTTCGACCTGCAATGGGAAAGTCAGCAAAATTGTCCACTTATACAGAAAGTGCTGCATCAGAGAAACTATAATGGCTGCGCTAATGCCTGCAGCCAGAAAATTGCTCAATCATTGGGCATTGATCAAGATGTACTAAATATAAGGAAGCAGACTGTCGCGCAAGTAACATTGTTCAAATCTGGGGCCACATCAGCAACAAAAGATGGAGTTTATAAAACTTCCCATTTGCAAGATTCTCTTAAAAACCTTCCTGCAGGTGAGCAAAGAGAGGAAGTTAATCTGTTAGGATGTTGGCCCTTTGAGCAAGCCATTGATTCAAATCAAAAACAGAACAGTATTTTCCACTCTGTGGCCCAGGGATGCTTCCAAAATGCAAAAGAGGGCTGGAGGAGTATTGCATGGCAGCTTTGCAGAGATTATCTGGGCTGTATTAGGCGATAGAGGATATTTTTTGTGTGCTGCTGCTGCTGCTGCTTCTGCTGTGCTACGGTTACAAATTAGAGTCCCTGTAATGGGATGCAGAACAGTGACAAATGGCTCCTTTTACAGTACACAGGCTCATCCCCGCGACTTTGCCTCTGCCCTTGACATTTACTATTGGAGACCAATGTTCACTACAGTTTGACTTATAATGGCAGGGTGTTGAAACACTTTGGTTTTACCTTTTTCCCCCCAAGCTAAACATCTTGATTAGTTAGATAGATAATTCTCTGTCCCCTGTCTGGAGTCACTACCTGTCTCTGCCACAACTTGCACTGAATATATATCTATCAGTGTAATGATATGCTTAAAATCAAATATGTTATGTACACCTGGTATTAAGATGCTGTATCTGGATGTGTTTATCTTGATCTCATCACTGGCTTACCTCTGCCTTTACGTCTGATATTAACAAGCATTCCTTGTTCTGCCTAATCAGATCTCCTTATGGAAATTAGATGAAGCCTTGTCAACAAGCATGTTTTTTTTCTTTCGCGGAGTTGTGTGACCAACAGAGTGACACACAGACTAAAGACCCATCGCTGTGTAGCTGACAGCTGGTCGCTAGTGGACATTCCAGGCTCTGGTTGCCAAGGTAACCCTCTTGTCGATTGCTCACAGCAAATACTTCATAGTGAAACTGCTAGTTTAAGGATGGAGGTGCTCCAAGCCCGCTATTACATGGGTCATTAGCTGGTGGGAACCACCAAATGTTCCCTTGCTGTAAATTTTTTGGGGTCATTGTTGTACTGTCATGTGTTAATCAGCCATATCAAATGCTCCCATTGGTCTTTACCTCAGTTGCGTTGCTTCAAACTTTTCGACTTGATACTCTCCCACTTCACATTGCCAAAGTTTCTTTTTCTTTTACCCTATAATAGCTACAACTTGCTGTATTTCACGGTCTCTTGTTGCCTGTAAATCCCTTAATGGTGACTTCATATGGAACTTCATATGTACTCCCTACATTTGTACACAAATATCTGTACTGTCTACTTCTTACATTGGAAAAACAGGCTTGTTACACGTGACATGATCGGACATAACTAGCGCAACTAGAGAAGGAAAGTCAAAGAAGAAGAGGGACAGAGCGCGGAAAGGTGTCGAGTGAGTGGAGAGTTAGAGAGAGAACCTCCAGATGCATGGAGGAAGGAAGTGAACCAGGGTGTAGTGCCGACGGCGACGCTTCAGAAGACATTCCCCATCCATGGCCTTATTTAAGAGAACTGTTCAACGTTGTCAGCTCCAAGAATGATTCTTGACGAATGCGCATCGTTTTGATCGTATATAGCTAATGCTGGCTTGCGCTCGGTTTAAAAACAACAACCCAATAACCCTCAATATATTATTAAAAATTATCCAGATGCTCATGCAGGACCTCTGATCAGTTCAGTCTAGAATATTCTGTCTGT
>JASGAT010395015.1:34268-60705 GCA_030220025.1 Chelon auratus | reverse complement strand
AAAATGTTCTTATAATAGTATGGAGAGTATTATGAAGGATTGTGGCTGCTAATATAAAAACTGTAATTCAGGTTTAAAATATTATAATCTGAATAATAATAATACACAAAATATAATAATAATAATAATAATAATAATAATAATAATAATAATAATAATAATAATAATAATAATAATATTAATAATAATAATAATTTAATGACCAATACAAATTTCTTCTTCAGCTACATTCCTGTTCAAACTGATTAGTTACTCTATATTTACTTTATTTACACAAATATTTTTTTACGTTTACTTTATAATTCTATTTTTTCTCTGCTATATTATAAAAAGTGCTCGTTCGAATTTCCGCATCCTTTTTTCCTTTAAATTCATTTGGGATGTTTGTTTGTTTGCTTTGTTTGTTTTTAAGCGTTAAGTACGACCCGCAACAGAAGCTCCTTTAATGGCAACTCATTTTTCAGCACACTGAGTAAACATAAGGAAACATACGTCCATCAAATCCGAGAAGCTTGCTCGGGAGGAAATGTGTGCAGATGGCCCTTGTGTAGTTCTAAATGCCTAAACACGCGCACACACATTCTGCCTTTGAAACATGTTCCATCATAATAAACGTCCTCACGCCTCATGTAATAAATGTCTCTGTTTTCAAACTATTTATCCTCACGTCCTGCTCCGCTGTACGAGTCCAGGGTGCATTGTAAATAAGTTACTGTAAATGACGCTTTTGTTCAACTATAGTTTGAGGAGAGGCAGGGAGAGGACTGGGGGAAGGGGGGCGGGGGGTCTTGTGTCCTCCACAGAAGGTGTATAGTCCACAAAAACCCTCTCCTGGCAAAAGGCTGAAGGGTGGGGTAAACACCGGGGCTAATGGTGTCACAACGCTGCTCGGAAAGCGTGACAGGAAGAAACACTGGAGCCAAACACACAAGAACCTGGACCCGAGGCATCCAAAGACTCCCAGCTGCTGTTTGGAACTGAAGTTTCATTTATAAATGTACGAGGGGCGGGTATAATAACACGCATGGAAGCTCATGTCATTAAAGGTGAAATCTAAAAAAAAAAATAAAAACAATAAAATAAAAATATATAAAAACCTAGGCCCAGGACCTCCACAAAATGAATACGAACAATGGCGCACATGCCATTTCTCTGTAGTTTTGTTTAATTGAAAATATTTCCTCTCTTTTGCAAGTTTCTGTAAAAACTTGTTTTAACTTTAACATCCGACCAAAAACATATTTGGCTCATTTTCTAATGCATCGTGTTGTTTTGTCCAAAATCACACAGAGGCTGATGAAGAAGCTCTCTCTGCTGTCAAGCCCGCNAAAAAAAAAAAAAAAAAAAAAAAGTGAAATATTGCGCTGATGGACAGCGGCATTTCCACCGCGCTGATGGATCGAGCAGAGCTGAATGGATCCCATCCGCGTTCAATTTACTGCACAGGTCGAAGGATTTAATTTCCCCTTCGCAAAGCTCACGATAATGGGCGCATTTAAAGAAATGACGTGCGCTTAATTGTTTCGCGAAGATCGCTAATTAAACGTGTGATAGATGACAACAAAAAAAATTATATCAACTCGCCGTGTTCAACTTTGTGTGGGTGCACACCTCCTGCAGACTACACAGAGCAACGTGCAAGAACTAAACCAGTAATTCTACCTAACTTTTCCAGCCAATAAGGTTATGTTTTTGCCCCCCGGTAGTGTTTGATTAGTCTTTAAATGTTAGTTTCCAAGTTGTCGTGGATTTAAATTGTAACAGAAGATTGAAGATTTAAAGTGTGGTCCACACAAACTCACCGGACGAAAGGCAGCTGAGGTGTCTGGCCGGTTATCCTGTGCGCGTAAAGTCGCTTCTTCCCTCCACCGGATCTCTCCTCCGAGTCACAGAAACAGAAACTTATAGGTCCCGATTCAAATCTATCTACCTTTGGATCCGTCGCGGAGTTGAAATGTCAATGAGAGTGGGAAAAAAAATCTGCGGCTCTTACCAGCAACTTTCCCTTCAGCATCAGCCTCGAGTTGGCAGTGATTGGCTGGAGCGACGGGTCGACGTCATACCTTGGACAGGACACGGAGCGCAGAATGGGGAAGTGCGCAAGGTAACCTACATGTGGAGCGCACCGGCCTGTTTACTGTCCCAGTGTGCGCGCGCTGTGTGCAGGGGATGACAGCTAACAACTCATTCTCCAGGCCCACGCAGTGGTTTACTTACGTTTAATGCGACAGTAATATTTCACTTTATGTTATCCAGTTTCGTGTATATTTATTTAATAGTGTCACCTGTCTCAAGCCGAGACAGGCGTTCCTGCAGTTAACATTCTTGGAAAGTATAATGCATTAATTCCCTTTCTTTGCATTCTTCTTTATGTTTTATATATTAACGCACCAAATAACTGCTATGCCTTGCTCAAGAGCACTTTATATGTTGGGCTTATGTTTACAGCCAAACTCACGATTAGGACGCTGCTGATTCTGAAAGAAAATGATGCACCTGGAGTGATTTTAAGAATAAAATGCGCACATTAGGAAATATCCTCTGATCTAACCCTGAATCTGAAACGAGTTTTGGTATTTAAGTTTCACATTTTATGCAAGATTTAAGTTGTTATTTATATAAAAATAAATAAATAAAAATTAAAACTTTTCTTTTCTGCCTTCACTGTGTGTCCTAAAAGCTGCATTTCCCCGCAGCAGCTGCTGCTTTTACCGGTTGCTGGGCAGACAAGGGTAGATTGATAATGAGGGTATTAATACATGGGCAGGTACATAGTCACTGTTGTTCTTTTAAAATCTGAGCATGCTCGGTGTTCAACAGGTGTGGACAGAGCTGGTGTAGAAAAGTGCCACTCTGAAGGCCTATAAATGCTCCCTCTCTGTTCCTTATCATGTATTTGGGCCGTGGGACTGTAGACACATCTCCAAAGCTCAGGTATTACAGCACATCCGGGCACCGCTTTGGTAAAGGGATTAAAAAAAAAAAAAAATTAGTCATAAACTTCTGTTATATTGGTGGGTAGTTGCACTATTTTAGGCTGCGCCAAGGCGTTTTTATTTCTACAGCCCTATAAAGTTGTCATCTGTGACTCGTAATGGGGCTTTGGCTTTTACTAAGGCGGACTAAAAGCCTCGAATGCTATTTCACAACCTCTGATGTTTGTGTCAATTTGAACAAGACGGCGAGTAAATGGGCAACCGCGTCGCCGCTTGTCTCCCAGGAAGAGACCGGGGCAGCGCAGGTACGGGCCAGTCAGGACTGGCTGTGTTTGGGCCATTATTTGGAGGAACAGCCATTAAGAGGCCTTGATACTGTGCAACGCAGCAGGGTGCTCGACATCCGCGCTGGAAACCGCACGGCTTGGTCCCCGCTTATCAGGCTGTCAATAAAACGAGATGGGATACAGCGGTCGAGCCAGGTGCTCCCTTTCCCTTCCCACACAGCCCCGCTCTCCAGAAGCAGATCAGGCGTAAACGCAAATCTGTCCAGCCGGTTTTCCCTCTGCCGTCACCACGCTGCTACACAACGCCACCTCTCTCTCTCTCTCTCTCTCTCTCCCCCCACTCTCTCTAACACACAATCACACACTAAACCACACTGACAGTTGTTTCTGGATATTTAAAAATAAAAAAAATAAAATAAAAAATAAGGAGACTGCTTTGCAACTCACATATTCATGATAATAAACAGACTATCTGCTTATATTTGCATAATCCCAGTCTTTACCCTTAATGCATATTTACCAGATCAGACATTTCAGACGCATCTCCTGTTACACGCTGACAGGCCTGCACAGGAAACATGTATAAAAGTTTACATTTAAACTATAGGGGCCCTGTGCGATCTTTCCAGGCAGTTGTCAATCTCTTGCTCGCCCTGACTGATCAAATTTAAAACAAATTGTGTAATGATCGACCTCCCCTCTCTAGCCATGCAGAACATTATGCTGCCATAGCCTACGCCTCATGAGCTTATTGTTTACTGCCGCTGTAGCAGACAGGGAAAAATGTCCAGGGGACCGAGCACGTTACCAGAAAGCAGAGGGTGCACGTATGATGCTGCGTTCAGAAGGGGGCATTTCATCCATCTGCATTGGGATTAATTGCAATGGAGACGGGGAGGTAAGTTCTATCTGAACCTCAAGTTTGAACTAGCTATTTCTTAATATGATTAAAAAAAAACTTGTCGTGTGCGTAAAGTTGTGAGCTTTTCGTGGAGTTTTTTCGCGTCACCAGTCACTTGAGAAGCCCACGTAAGTATAGCTACGCATAAAGCCAAAGTTAGTCTGCCACTCCATGCCTTGATGGAGTGGCTAAATTTGTCAGGCCCATTCCTGCGGTGTCTGACACTCAAACAGCATGCATGTGGCGTGCAAAGATGTTTAAACTGGTCAGCTGATATTTTCAATTTAAGATACAGTGTCCAAAGGTAATGTAGCCTAATTACCCCACCCCCACCCCATGGACACACACGCACAAACGCATACTCCTCGCTTCTCTGTCTTTGTCTGCCCTGTGTGAAATGTTTTAATAAGCCCTACACGCTCTGTGTGCAGGGTTTGATTTGTTTTCTCTCCATGCTCCCCGGCCCTGGATCGAGACATTAGCCGAATTCCCCCGGGGTGATTGGATGCAATTTGTCCGGAGTAGACAGGCACGTCCTGGATGTTAGGAATTCACTTTGGCTCAACGTGACAAGTCTGACTTCGATCTACAATTGCATCTGAAAGTGCAGGGAGCGGAAAGATCCCATGCCATTAAGTGTTCTTCTGCCCTTTTTGGGGGCCAAAATAACAAGATCATCCATTTGCTCACAAATATCCATAACAGTTTAATTTGGGAAACCTCTAATCTACAAGTTAGGCCTGTGTGCAGCACTAAAAGTGGGCTGTAACGCCGGTGGTGCACATGGTCAGTCCGTCGAGTCAGACTGGAGAGAGAAAGTCAAAACGAGGGGATATTATGCCCCAAATCTATGACCCTTTAAATTAGATTAAAGATTGACAGTGGGCTGGGTTTGAGGGAGAAAAAAGTAAGACTGACACCTGCCACGCAGACTTTCCTGTGATTGATTCTGATGCTTCGTGCTGGCAACAATAATGCTGCTGTTTTGCGCAGGGCTGAGTAGGCGCATTTATCACTCACTTGCCAGGAGTGGCTGAAGTCAGTGTCCGTGTCGCGCTGTGAGCTGACAGGGGAAAATGGGAGCTAACGAGGTTGTCAGATGTCCTGACAAGACAAATGAGAGCTCGTCACTCCCCGCGATTTAATAACGTTTAATGGAAACGTATTGCGCCGTTCAAAATAAAGTGTTACACATACCGGGGTCTGACGGCGACGCAGTTAATTACGCACGGCGCGGTAAATTACGCATCGGCTAAAGGGTGTTGGCCTGGATTCAGCACCACCGAAGAGGACTATCTATACAACACCTGTGATTTATAGGTATAACGGACCAAGTCGACCTTGGAATGTGCTGTTATTTTCCACAACCAATTAGACTAAAGCAAATAATTAAAGCTAAACTGACTCTCCAAGATGTGCCCAGTTTGGTAGCAATGCAAAACCCGAAAATGTCTATTTCGGTGTGCATCACAGCAACAGTTGAAAGATTTTAGTTTATATGTAAAATAGAAAAATTAACGGAATGGAGTTACATGTTATCTGTCAAAACAGATTTTCATTTATCGCATTTTAATTGAACTCTAGATCAAAAACAAATCACATGTGACATTCATAGGAATTAACAGGCATTTCTTCATGTTGGCTTGTTATACAGGTTATGTAATGACACCTCAGAGATGAAAACATTACAATGGGTCACTTATATTAAAGAATTAAGGCAATTTAACTAAAAAAAAAAAGTTCTCCAACGTGCATGGATGTTATTCGCCCTTTTAAGTCCCAATAATATATTCCCTCACTTAACTATATCAGAGATACAGTCCAAATCCAACTAAGACTGGAAGCGTGTTTTGATAAAGTGACATCCCTGTCACCTGTCTGAACCTTTGCAACGGTCTGCGCTGAAAGGGTTTCACCATTACTCATGCTACTGCTGTGATCTGACTTTTTTTTTTTTTTGTGAATAACATTGAGCGCTGAGGTTGTGCATTCTTCTGTGTAATTCATGGTGTGCGATATAGCCAACACACGGTATGGTAGTTGTGGTCATGATACATAATCCCCAGGGCTGGGCAGCTCTGCTGTAACTAAACCCTGCTGCAGAGACTCTTTATCGGCGCCTTGCGCTGTATTGTTCATCTATTTGATAATGTGTCCTATGTGTCATATGTATTGCAAGCAGCTGTGCTTTCTTTCTTATCGTCGGATCTGCTCTGACCTCCCGTGCGCACTCATAAGGATCATTTCTGCGATGCTTTACCAGCTGACTCAGAATCACTGGAATGACTTGATCACTTTTGGATAATTGAACAGTTAAACGTCGCGCTTTGATAAGAACAAGAGTTACATCACAAATTAAGATATTTGACTCACAAAAAATAAACGAATAAATACAACCTACTCAGTTGTCTCAAAATAAATAAATAAATCAGTGCAGCAGACAGTAATTATGCTTCCATACACTGCACGTTAACCCAGAAGGGGGAGCGAATGCGCTGCACTACGTGACGGCAACGATTCTTTGCATAAAGAGCTCACCTCACTACAGACTCAACAAGCATGATGAGTGACAGGTGAGGGGGAATGGCATTTGTAAAGATGTTATTCGGCACCGCTCCATTCTCTCCTGATGCAGGAGGCGGGATGTGCGCGTAAAAATAGACATTGTTTTGCTAATGCCATCACCTGGCCTCTGGCACTTTACTGCGCTGGGTCAGAGAGTCCTGAGCACCTGCTGCAGAGGAGGAGAGGTAATTACAGTGTCCACATACTGTATGGATAGATAGATAGATAGATAGATAGATAGATAGATAGATAGATAGATAGATAGATAGATAGATAGAACTACAGCGCAAAAGTGCATAAAAACATTAAGATTCAAGAATAAATGCGCACGGGTTGCCAGTATGCCGCACAGGCCACTGAGTTTCTAGCTCCAAGCAAGGGATGAGAGATAACACAAAACACCAAATGTGACAAACTCAACGCAAATCTGTGTGATATGTATAAATGGATGCAGCGGCACAACGCTGTACGTGAACCCACACAGATAACTGGGCAATGTAAAACAACACACACTAAATCAGGCAATAACGACGACAAACCGTCTGGAAAATGGACGCACATAGTGCAGCAAGAAATCACTTCTTCCTCCCCTCCCTCCTTCTCTGCGTCTGGATGACAAATCCTATCCTGGAGTAAATATTTTGAGGATAATTGAACTGATTGTTATTTGCAAGTTTCCCTGTCTTGAATATAAAGGCGGCGGCGTGCCTGCGCGCACTCATAATGACTTTCAGACCATTGGCAAGATATATTCATAATGTGGCGACTCTTAAATCGCTAATATCCAATTCTGCGGAACGTGTCGGGATGCATTATTGATTTGGCTTTCTGTCTTTCTCGCGAACCGCAAACATTCTTTTAACACTGGAAATGTGAGTTACATGAGGTTCCAGAGGCTCCGAAAGGTCACAAAAAAGCTCGCCTTGAAAATGTGACATGAGCTGACCTCTTCGCTGCTTTTAAGAAAGCTCGCTAGAGCACACTAAAAGCTCAATAAAGCCTGGCAAACTCTGGAGGGAAGGGTGAATTTTGGAGAAATATAATGCGGACAAAAATAAGAGACAGGGAAGCAGTGAAATGTGTGTTTGACAACATGTTTGTGACTTAATCTGGAGACACTTTGTTGTACATTGAACGTATAGATTATTGAGGACTTCTCTGAGAAAAATAAAGATAATTTTCGGGTCAATGCTTCACTATTGATCTTATTCATCCATCCCTTACAGGCGGGTTATTCAGCAGCACCCCGCTGTGGATACACATTACATTTCAGTCTATACAGTGTTAAGCCTACATACTGGCTACAGAGAGTCTCTCTATAGACCACGAAACGTTTCTAAATCTAATCACAAACGAACCATAATTAGACAAGTAATTACCGGCGTAATTAACAGCCTCTTTCTGCTCGCTGTGCTTTGATATGGACGGGCAGCGAGCTCTGCGCTCTATGGCACACAGGCAGCAGCAACGGCGGCGGATAAAGTCTTTATTATTATTGCTGGAAACCCATCTGGTAATAGTCTTGCCCGAGACCTCCTCCCCCCTAATCAAGGTTTTAATTAAAGACGGTTGAGGGCCACGGAGAACACGAAGGCCAGTAATTAAGACTAACATTGGACCCTAACAGATGCAACCCTCCTCCTGCGTTGATGCAAAAATGGAAGCGTACAAATCAAGACGCGCACGGTCGTTTATGCATAGATGTAATATTCAATAAATAATGAAGGGTGAACTGATTTGGTTGCTGCTCATCACAATGCACAACGAAACACATGAAGGAAGTGACTTAAAACATTTATTTTCTTGCGTAACCTGCACTATATTTATATCAAACATACTGCATGTCAGACCACAAAAGGAAAGCAAACTCTATCCCTGACACTAACAAAGGAGGTTAGTTGTATACTTTCCACTATACAATACAGTATTGAACTCCAATTTGAGATCAGAAGGACGTTCCCAATTACTGACGGGACTCGCTGCGGTCCGGGTGTTTGTTTTCATATTTCTTTGACATGTATTGATTTGAGGACAGCTGTACGGCTTTGTCGCAGGAGAGAGCCCCCCGGTCAACCTGCATTAGCGTGATGCCTGCGCACTAGCGCGACATCTGAGGGTCCAAACATGACGGGGGCTCGATAATATCACCATTATACTCATGGAAGAGTGCGGTTAAAGGCGCGCGTAAAAGTCGGTGTCACGCGTTATTATTTCACTGCAAGGTGGCAGTCTTAAACTAGATTTGGAAATAAATAAATAAAAGACTCAGGCAGTGACACGATTTCACATGAGTAAGTAAAGACAAGAGTTTTCGTTTTTGGTTCAAAAACTGTTCAAGCACTACCCAAACCGAGTCACGGAGGTGGTTTTGTGTATTTGTTCTGCGTAAAACTATACCTGGAATATCGCACTTTGAAATTAGCCGATGTTACAGATGATACATTAAAACTCTGGCATGTTTGGTTGTGAATGTTCACATTTGTGTCAGCCAGTCCCCCCCCCCGATCCCCTTTCTGACCTGCGCACGCACGCGCAGTCGCACACACGCGCCCAGTGTCTTCGTTTCTAAGTTCCACGGTGGAAGTTAAGATTTGCCCCCCTTCAGATGGGCAAGCAGATGGGCAGAAGTTTCGCCAAAATCCCCCGCAAAGTTCCCTGCCTGCTCAAACAGCGCTGGGAAACCTACAGGAAGACTGCACTTTGGCTTCTCGACCTCGCCACCTCTCCTTGAACAGTGCACCAAAAATAGGTTACATGGAAAGAGTCCATCATCCCTCCACCCTTCACCTTCAAGCGAATGCAAACACATCAGCGTCTCTACACAATATAGCCCTCAAATACCCTAACCTTATATTCAAAGACAGGTATAGGGGTCGATATGTGTTAGTGGCATTTAGTCACACGTGATGTTGTATGATATTTTATAGTTACTATACTGCTTTTTCTATTAATATTTAAAATGTATACTAAAGAGGTTGTAATCTATTCAGGGAATTAAGATTAGGAACAGAAAACGGCACCATTTTCAGCAAACTTGCACAATAAACGGGAGAAAAACTAATTCCAACCAAGTATATCTGAAGCTCTCAACGAAAACCAAAGTCTACATGTTCCTACACCACGTTCAGATGACAACAAACAGTTGAAAACTTGGCCTGTGCGCCCCAGCAGTTCTCAGCCGCACCGCCGGCCACAACGCGCTCCATCCATCCTCCACTTGTGGAGCTTTTCTGCCCCCTAGCGCCCAAATACGCATCCACAAACCTCTGAGACGCGAGGATAATGATGTTGCAGAGTTTAATATTGCAACGTGATGCTGGGTTAATTTGTACTCTCCTCACCAAAAGTGAGTTGGCGCCGTTTGCAAGAAGACATTTTGCTGAATGACTGCTTTCACCGTTTGAGTCCACTACCTATGTTCTGGTGCTAATTAGATTGTGGAGTTAAATTAAAACTTTGTGCATTTGTAAGTAGTGTTTAAGGATATTTGGCATCACATGAATGAGGATCAGATGGGGCCGCAGATTAAGAGGATATAGATTTATTCCTAATCTTAATCTACTGTAATCCTAATTACGCACAGTTTGATGTGACGGATCGTTTAAATCAGTTTCACGATTTACGATGGAAATATCCAATTTCCACAATAAACCGTGACCTATGAGGTGTGAGAGCTGATGTGACTGTGACAAATGATGATGGGTTTTTTTGCTTTATGTTACACCTTGGAGCTGTTAAACTACATATTTTCATGGATTTACACAAACATTAGAGCCTTAATAGCGGCTGACATATATTGATGTTTTTGCAGTCACTGTCACACATTGTTCATTGATGCAGTTAATGTATGTATGTAGTTCCCTGTTGTGTCAATAGAAATGACCTGTAATATCACTTCACAGTTTATGTTGGGAGACTGCATGCGTCTGTCTACTTATCAAGGTTGTAATTCTGCTATAAATGCCACAGTATGTGGCTTCAATGAGGTAGTATATATAAATACATACATATGGCATATATTCTGATCTAGGTGTGTCTAAATAATATGATTTCAGGATTCATTTGAGTAATTAAAAAAAAATGTATGAATAGAATTTAAGAGTAATGATTTGTATAATATAACTGTAAAATATAACTGCTGTCAACAATTAATATATCTAAACTCACAAATGCTAAGGATCTGTTAAGGATTTAGACAAACGCTAAAACTAAAAAACACTGTGGCCAGTAAATCCTGATTTTTAACTAGATATTTGCTCATTGTGCACTGACTGTGAGTTTTGGTTGGGGGAAGAGGAAAATCTAGTAAAGTTTTCCTTTCTAGACTTGACCAGTCTTACAAAAATTGTACTTCAACTCTGAAATGCAAAAGATTTGCGAATTGGTTTGTTGCGTATTCCTTTATGGACACTGACCAGTAACCATAACTAACCCACCTTTTTTACATCATCACTACATGACTTGTTACAGGAGAACAGTGCTGCAAAGCTTTCTGCTCCAGGTACACAAGACGGAAGCGGGCAATTATCCTTCATATGCCGGTAATGTAAAAAGAATGGGACTTAATTTTCCATCTGGTTGCATGGAGAGAAATGTCAAACGTATTGGATTGAGACCGCTGTTTTAATCATTAAGGGAGCACTGCGAAGGTTGATGAAGTTGCATTAAGGTTTTGCTTGTCATGCATAATTTATGATATTGATCAGGTCAGCTTGGTGCTTACGTTATCAATATGCAGGCGTGTTTGAAAATTTTGAGAATCTTTCAAAGTGAAAAGAAAAGTGTTTTTGACTTTAGAAACTCTGCTCTAAAGGCATACAGAATATAATGTATATATACAGTATATAGGATACTCTATTTTACAGTATTTTCATGAAGCTATAAAGATGACTGATATTTCAGCTTGATGAATAACACACACATACATACCTCCCTTTAGTCTTTAGTGAGACACAGCAGAATCTTTGTCTTGTGAAGGAAACGTGTTTCCCTGCGAGAATCTGTCTCTCCCTCTTTCCTTTTCTTTCTCTCTATGCATGGAGGGAGGCTGGCATTTACTTGACAATTTCTGCCTTTAAGTGCAGGCTTTAAGTGCAGTGTTTTTATCTACACCTAAGATAGCTACGGACCAGGACAATTTAACAGGCAATTTAACTGACCGTGTGTTAGTGAAGCTGTCTGAGTCCCACTCTTTGCCAGAGCGCCATGGCATGATGGATGTAGGCAGTCTGGGCTAGGTGAAAAGACAAGCACACACACAAACACACACACACACACAATACTATTGAAGACACAGATACACAGACACACCGCCCTGCCATATTTTCCCAATACAAACGCATATGGGCCCATCCACAGCCAACCCCCTTCCATTAAGTCAACATCTTGTGCTGGCGGTTGGAACAGTGCGGGGCTGGAGTCAGGTCGTCCAAATCCGTCAGTAAGAGGAGGCAGAGGCGTTTGTCATCCTCCTCTCTGGGCACCATCCTCCTGGAAGAGAGAAAGGGGGGACAGAGGGTGGTGGAGCTACGAAGCATCTGGCTCTGGTAGCTCCAGCTGCAGAGAAAGAAGGGGACAGGAGCTGCGCTGCAGCCCAGGGGAGACACTCTTCCTGCAGCCAAAACCCCTCCACTATCCTATCTGCTGGATGGAGTGGAGAAGCAAGTGAGAGAAAGAGTTTACGGTCGTTGTTGATAACCTAAAGAGTGGAAGAAGAAGAAATAAAGAGAAATCGCTTTAGCTTTTAAAAAGCTTTTGTTAAAGATTCAGTTATCAATCTTTGGTTAATCTGACGTTGATCTCTTGATGCAGTGCTCAGAGATGAATTAGGGCCATTATAGTATGGAGACAAACCTCTTTACATCACTTAGTATTAAGGTCTTCTTGGATGTGCTTAGCTACAACAGTGTCCTCTGCCACAAAAAATCCCTGCAGCAACAAGACTGAGGCAAAGGCTGGGAACGGCATTCGTGGCACGTGCACTCACTTGAGCGCAGTTCCCCCTTGAACATGCCACAGTGCACAGAAGGTGTAAAGAAAGTATTGTAATGCCAACTGACTAGAATGTTCGACCAGAGGAAAATGTCGCCCAAATGATGACCCATAAATCACTGGCCACGGTCATGCAGCCAAGGCCTAGAGACACTCTTTAGCATCTAACGTCGGCACACAGATGATGTTTAGCCAGTGGCAGACATTTAGCACCAGGCCCCATCGCCTCTTAGGGCGCTTTGTCACAGATCTATGGATGAATCAAGGCCTGGGGACGACATTTAGTATTAGCACTTAATGTCCCAGCGTGTTTCGGGGTTTGTTTTCAGGCTGATTGAAGGAAGGAGATCAAATTAGATGTTTTGAGGGAGGCGGATGATAAGTCCTCAGAGGGGGTAACACATGCACTGTTCCCTTATTGTGAAGTGTGACCTTTATGGAGGGAAGATCTAGGGGGCTGAGGAGCCCCTCTCCTCAATCTGATATGTCCTCTAGGATTAATTAACCCCATTCTTCCATTAGGCCTCTGGGATTGCATATTAGATTGGGAGAGGCCTCGCAGGAGTCTCTGTGCAGTGTCCGTCTGATCTACACCAGGTGTGTTCACATTCTGTTAAAAGTTGTATTTTTGGGGTGTATGCTGGGGGATTTTTATTCCTTTACTGGAGATCTTGGCATGAGAGAAATGTCAGGAAAAGATGGAAAAAGAAAGAAGAAGCAACAAAGGCCAGAAACAAACTAGCAATGTTGTTGTTCATGCACAGTGCTTTCTGAGTATAACAGTCTAGCAGTAGTATCGTTACACCTGAGATTTTATTGCCACTTTCTGCATTCTGTATGTCCTAATCAGCATCAACTACGGTTGTGTGACTTATCTGGGCACAACTACTGTAACCTGGAATAGAGACAAATCTAATAAGCACCGAACATAAAGAAAAATTTACAATTCTCTCTGAAATCTTACCCTGTTCAGCCACACAATAAGAAGACACTGTTATGGTTAGCCGGAGAAGCTAATGAAATTAGCGGCACAGATCACAAGCATCTGTTTGATGTCACTAATGATATGTCAAGGGGGCTGCCATGCGCTATTGTTCTGATCGCCTATAGGTGCATGTCTGTGTAATGTGATAAATGAGAGAACACAAATTCACCATTCTTTTTCTAAGACTGCACCATTTATGTCAGTCATGTGGACGACCACAGCGAGCCAGAGGCTGCCAGCTCACACAACAAACGCTGGTCCCTACAGTCTCATGATGACAGTCCCCAGACTGTCTGCTGCCACGGCTCCAGCTAATCTTCTTTTCATGGTCTTCATTACGACCTGTCAGGACATAAATTGACAGTAAATTGGCGTGTTTATTAACACGGCACTAAAACAGCATCCTTAACTCTCTTGCCCCCTCGTGCAAATGTTAACATTTAACGGTGACCAAGAGGATCAATTAAGATGCAGCACGAAATCATGCTGCACTTAAACAAATACCCTCAAACACACACACACGCGGGTCCCCATATTCAGAAATCCACCTTAATATGCCTCCTCAAACATTATGTCCTTTGTTGATGACCCTCTTTGAAGACCTATTCAGACAGACACTTGCTCGCCGCATATTTTCAGCTCGAGTAACGATGGGAAGGAAGGGCCATGCTTCACAGAGCACTGCATCAACAGAGTCTACAGTCTGAGACTTGCTGCGGCCTTTGCCATATAACACAGTAATTACTAGATCAAATCTGTTCAAATTGAAGCAACGCTGTTCTGTGATCCCTCCTATACTAATCAGCAGGCTGAGGTATGGCTGTGCGGCTATAAATTGCTGACTTAATTAAAACCAGGACCTCTCTGTCATCTAATTACAGGGAGAAAAGGTTATTGCTTCAATGCAATTTTCCAAATATGATTCCTTCACAGTTATTAAAGGCTCAGGCGTCGTTTATTGTTTCAGATTTTTCAATATGGAAATGGCCCCGGTGACAGACGTAATGACTCGGGGAAAACGCTTCATCTCGATAGTGGCCTGGCACGGCCATTTGTCTAAGATAAGTGGAGCGGACAGGAACGGGGAAATGTCATGGGAGGCATCCCATGATTGCCTCCACTTTACAGTTGTCATTAAACAGAGCAAAGGTTTCTTTTCTCCTATGTGGCAGCAATGAGAAGTTTATTAATCTATCCAGAATAGTAGGGGCGGTGAGTTATTAGGACTATGAAAATTCACAAGAGGAGAGAGGAATTGTGAGAGCAATTTTGCGATGAGAGACTCTATATTCTCTGTTATTGTTCAGTCAAACCGGTGTTCTACCTCAAATCCACCACCAACCTAAAACCTGATGGAAAACTGTCCTAGAAAAGGTGACATAAAACTCATATTAATGATGAAAAACACCAAAAACAATCTGTCAACAATCAACAAATAGAGGAAATAGGAGAAAATAAACCGTGGGCAGAGCAGCATTTGTAGAGAATAGAGAAGAGGAGGATATTAAGAACAGATACCATAATAACTGTAGATTACACAACAAGTAAATATCTATAAATTATCGGATGATGTTTGTAGGCCTACTTTGGTTGAACCTCAACATCATCTTTGCAGATAGAACTGCAGATTGTTGGTCTTCACGGAAAAACGTGAAGTAAAATTTTATTTATTTTGTTTTCTTCTTTCTCCCATCTTTGTTGCTCACAGTTGCAGAGAAACTTGATTTGAGCCCACTTACCCCTGAGCTGCAGCTGACAGACAGCAAATGCCTGAGCAACAAATTCAATTTGGACAGCAAAAGTAGGCATTCATAGGCCTTATATTTATTTTTCCCCAAAACAGGAGCACATTTGTTCAAAAGCTTTAAGAAGACACTGGATACTTATGAATGAAATGTTGTAGGCACGGTACACACCTTCAGGTATATTACGGTGTCGCAGTTTCTTTCCGTTTTCACTTTTAAAATAGTAGGTGGCACCAACACAGTTTAATTGACACCCAAAGTAAAACAAGAAAGAGGGACATTGTAGTTTGTTTACTGGTTTCAGACAGGACGCATGTTGGTAGCAGACAAAAGCAGAAAAAGCCAGAAAAGTCACTTCACCTCCATTATTCTGCAGATTTCACAAAAGCAAAGAAATTAAGTCACAGTAAGTTGGCCAGTCCTGAAAGATGAAATGATACATTAAGAATGACTTGTGTTTCAGTCAAACACACAATAAAGTTAAAGATGACTATACACACACACACATAGAATTTGTATATATGTACACAGATGCAGAAATTGTAAAAAGTATTATGAATTTGGTCAAATTCATTTCTATCGTGCATGATTTCAGCTATTTGTAATCACAGCAGAAGTGTATGCCCTGGACACTAATGCTCTATGTCTCCCACCATAGGGTTTTCTTAATTACATTAACCAAATGCATTCTGCAGTGTGTGCAATCTCATGGTTAACTGAACACCCCCGTAGCAGCAGATCCCCCTCCCCTTTCTATTCCTCAGTGAAATATTCATGTTGAAAGCCACTCTTCCCATCTACTTTCTCTTCCCTGCATGTTAATGCCTGCAGTAGTTCAGCCATGCCACTATTGTCTGGGATGAATATAGCCTTCACCATATAGGTTACACNCACTACTGTCTGATTCGAGGAAAACAAAATTTAATCCTAACGTTTAAAGCTCTACAATATTCTTAACAGATAATTTACTTTCTTAGTGCAGTTCAAGGCTGTGAGGTGCATTTCACGTCAAAACATGATTTATTTTAATACAGCTTATATGTTGGTCTTTAATAACACTTTTGTGTGTATATTTTTGAGGTGCACCTCCGTGGAAAAAAACACACTTGTATTTCTTCACATCTGCACAACACACTGATTCGAATTGACCAGGCAGGACTAATTTAAATACATTAACTATTCATTAATTGAATAAAGAGGCTAGTTAGCCCCAGGGCCTCTTTATAATCATAAACTGGGGTGTTCTGTTTATGCAAAACAGCAAAGTGCCATGTGCTGGCTTATTATGCTAATGATGAATGGCAAAATACATGTTTCTCCTGCCCACGAAGGAGGATTAGGCATGGCAGTGTCAGCAAGTTGTTTCCAGGGTACAGAGTCTGCTCTTCCATATTACAGCAAGTCGAGATGCGGATGAGTAATGTGATTCTTCTGGTTATCCTTGTATAGATATGATGNCCCCCCCTCCTCGTACACAAACTCACCCCGTCTTTCTCAAATCATTAAGTTGCACGTGACTTAACCAAACTCTCGCACTGACTCAGTCTTTTTTTCTCCAAATGATCCTATGCTGGACGACTCTTTACACTTCAGAGAAAAACTTCAGATCAAAAACCAACGCTCCCAATTTTCTAATTTAAAAGTTGTATTCCTCACTGCATATAAACACACTGAAATTGTGTTTTGTAAGGTAACATAAGCCTGGAGATCTCTGTGAGACTACACTGAAAACTGAGTCAGTGGCCCACTATGACTGAATGAGTGTAAACTACAAAGGAAATTCACAATGACTTTGACAGAGGCGTCCTATATTTGATATTGATTGGTCACATTCTGGCCAATAACCGACCCATTTAGTAAGCTTTACCAGTTTACATACAACGTACTGGATTGGTACAGTCAATACATAAGAGATTTTGTCTTTAGGTTATGGTGTGCCAGGAAGTGGAACAAATTAACTTTGCTAATAAACATATAAAAAAGCAGCTACCGCAATTTTAATTAGAGAGTCAAATCATAAGTACAAAGACTACCAAGTTGATCTTTAACCTCTTATTAGTTATATCTAATTTCTTCAGTTTATGTTTTATTGTGTGACCTGGAGTAGTTCATTCATATATTAAGATCTTCATATAATAGTTTGATTCCAAAGCCAAAGAGACTAAACTCAGGGACCGTGCAAAAGTGAGTGATCAAAGCAGCAGTAATGTTGTGGAAAGCGAGAAGAATCTGAAGTCTGAAGTCGTAAATAATATTACCCCGCTTCAAAGCTGCTAATACAGCCACAAAGAAGCAGAAGAAAAAAGCAAGACAAGGATCAGAAATAGATGAAGAAAAGGGTGTTTTGACCGACAAGTTCAACTTCAAAGCCCTGCCAGATGGTTACTCTACATGACCAAAGCTATCTGGATTTATTCTTGATGTGAAACACCGGATCGAGCACACAGCTAAAAGTAAAGAGCTCTCTGGTCTTTCTGATCGACTGAGATGTTGACAAAAGTAACAAAAACCTGAAAAAATCCAGGCATATTTATAATAGTTTTTTTTTTTTAAAAAAGTGTGATTAATTAGCCATAATCGTGCATTAACTAAGGAAATCAATAACTGAATCGCCATTAAATTATTTAATCTAGTGACAGCAATAGTATTTATTTAAAAGCAAAGCCTTCCCAAGCAAACTAGGCAAATATCTCCTGTGACTCAGAAATAATGCGATACCATTCTCACTAGTCCCTATTTATTATTGATTTTTCAGTTCACGACTGAAAGAGTCTTTAGGAATGGTTGTAAAATTCCTAGAAGAAGAATTAGGAAGAATGAGCCAGAACAAGGAGAGCCACAGCTGTTCACATGACCAATGGATGCACCGGGAGCCAGACAGACCGAGCAGGAAGAAGAGACTGATCTCATGACAGAGAACAACATGGACAACCAAGTTAAAGCTAATTAAGAGCTACTCCATAGTCTGTATATTACAGAAATGGACATAAACACTAGGTTGAGTCTAAGAAAATGGGTTGGTCACTAGGTGTGGACAAGAGAACTTGGCTCATTATGATAACAGCTAAATGAATTTCTCCTGATCAATGTGCTGGTGGTGCCTTAGAATATATAAATCCATAATTCAGTGGATATTAAGGATCAAAGCGAGGAGTGTCTGGGTCATACCTGCTTGGATTTTCTCCCTCTTGATTGTGGTTCTAAGTCAAATCCATCCCTTGGTCCTCTCCAGCTCCTGCCACTTGTAGCTTAAGGAAAAAAAATCAAGCCAGCAACAACCATGTCAAAACTCAAGGCTTCAAAACAGTAGTTAACACACCAATGTGAGACAACACTCAAGCTATGTCCACCGTTTAGAAATGGTCACTGGATGGTATGGAAGCTAAATTATTGATTTGTTGTGTGACAACACACAAAGTTTCTTACGCGAACATGACTGCAGCGTAGCCAGCAGGAAGCTGGGGTGAATGCTAAGTAGATGAATATGACCACCACTAAATGAATGACTGGCCAGTGGCACCATAGTATTTTATTTTTATGTTGGTGATCAGTGATTTTAATGTTGATAGTAATTAAATATGATGCCTGTGAATACAAAGATCATGTGCACATGCCCTCACTCTGTAGTATCCGTAAACAATCTTCTAAAGCAGGAAAGAGCGCTCAGCTCAATGAAACACACGTAAAAAGACAAAACACAAGCAAGTTAAGAAAATGTCCTCACCAGTGTGACAACAGATACGCTACAACAGAATAGGGAAACCCAAACCTACACTAATACTAATACAAATAAAGAAAAGTGCTGCAAATAGCACAAACAACAACAGAAATATTTCCAGGGGACCCCAAGAAGTGATGAAAAGGCTCGGAAGAATTGTTTAAATATGATTCATTACATAATTCTGCAAATATTATGTGTAGCCTATGTCTTCAGATTATTTGCACTGACAAGGTAATCAAAAGTAAAAAGGTTTTTAAGGAACCATGCGAACAAAATGTGAAAACAAAGAACAAACAAGCATATTTCCAACACCACTGATGAGAAGTAAATGTCAGCAACACCGATAGTCATAAAGTTTTGAGAAACAAAGTCCTCCTTGCCAGGCACATCACTTTTTGGGTTACCTTGGAAACATTTCCCTCATTGTTTTGCTGGTGCCTCTTACTTTGCTAACACGTTATTAGCATGTATTTTCTTGAGTTCGCGGTAAAATATTCTTTAAATAAAAAAGAAAATGAACCCTGACAAAATAGAAATCTGTAAGAGAGAAAAAAACGTGTATAATTTGTTAAAATAATTTGTCTATGGCCACTAAAATAAACGAGACGGCAGAAAAGTTAGCAACTTTCAAGCTAGCATCTCATGTGGAACCAACTATAAGCAGCTTTATGGACTGAGGAGAGAGCAACAAAACTTTGCATTTACTTTGGTGCAAGACATTCTCTGGTGCAAGCTAGAGGTAGCACAGAGTGCCATGAGTTCCCAGTAAATAGTAAACAGGTATGTTATGCTAACTTGAGCCTCAAATGGTGACTGAACATGTAGGCCTACCTGACATTTTTAAGGCATTTTGAACATTGTCTGATTTTGAAACCACAGCAGAGACATGGCTAGGGAGGTTTGCATGTTTGTGGGTGAATATTTTGGGTTACGGGAACCTGCACAAACACATACCTGTACATATATCCCACACTGACACTGCGAGTACGTACATGAGCATGAAACTGAAACTATTTCACCGAGACCGTCCTCACTGGTCTCCCACTGACCCAAACTGGTTCCACATAAAGCTCAGTTCGCTGCAACGTGGCGCCCGATTCCCTCTCGTTTTACCGACATCCTGTGGACCAATGGCATGGGTTCTTTCATTGGTTAGGGGTGGGCTCAATTTGAGACGGGCACCGTGAATGGCTGTACGTAAGGCGGTAGGAAATCCCGGTTTGGTTGCGTCCCTTTCCCAGGAAAACGAGCCAGGATTATCCTAAAACCGTGTAAGAGAGGAGTGCAGGCTGTTTAGTGGACCTGTCTGCAGGCGCAGGTGCTGTCGCAGGTTTGGTTTCTGGACGCTTGCTGCAACACTGTTCCGCACTCCTGCCGAAGAGAAGACAGGTCAGTGTGTAGCGGTCCATGCAGTGAAAGTGGCCACCTAGCCGCTTGCATATTGTACATTGTGGCGCTACAGGCCCGTTAGAAATAGTTGTTTTGGCCTCGGAGAACTCAAGACTGATGGCCGGCTTCAGTTTGGTGCTTTCCTTGCTGCTGTGCGCCTCTGTGGCGCAAGCCAAACCAACGCTGAGAAAAGAGAGAGTTATCCATGACCCAGAACTGAGCAGGAAAGCCCACGAAGACAATAAGAGCTTCCAGTACGACCATGAGGCCTTTCTGGGCAAAGACGAGGCCAAAACATTTGATCAGCTCACCCCCGATGAGAGCAAGGACAGGCTTGGGTAAGGAAAATATTGTTATTACTCTGTCACATGAACTGATTTTTTTGGCATCCTTGCATACAGTAGCTGTCAGTGTTATATTCGCAGGTCAAGCTGATCTTTTTGCGTTTGTAAATCACTCACTCTGCTGCTGGATATTGTTGCGTGCATCCGTTCATTCTAAGCGCATTAAACTTTAACAGCACATGTGCCTGAGAAAGCTGTGCATGCCAGCAAATCTGTAAGGCTTCATAAACCTGAGCGTTATTACGCCACCGGCTCCGTTCGCACACACACACTCTCCCTCTCTCTCTCTCTCTCTCTCTCTCTCTCTCTCTCTATAAAGTTGATTGCTTAGTGGGATTCTTAATTATAAATATATCATTAAAGAATCATTTAGATGTATGAGTGAAGTTGGGGCTCTGTCTCCTTAAAGTGTCCCCGTAGCGTTAATGTGCCACGTGGTTCTGTTTGTGTGCGTCCTCCTTTACTCTGAAAGTGACATGTTGGCATCTTGTGACACACGTTGGTTCAAAAGACTCCTTCCTGTGGTTCAGAGAGTGGGAGGACCCCTGTAACATCACAACGTGGCAACCCGGGTCTAAGAATACACCCAAGCTACACTGCAAGTTTTACTAAAAATGGGTTTGACTGCCTGCTCCTCCCACTGGAGTAATCCTCTTGAAGCCCTCTAGTAAAAACAATAGGCCTAGGTATTTAACTTTTTTTCTGTTAAGCTTGAGTTACTCAGACTTTTGTCGACTTACTTGTGGCTTGGTCCAGTTATCCATCAGAAACATATTTTTATCAGTAATAATCTCACTAATATCTCTCCTTCTTCACTCCCACAGTAAAATCGTGGAGCGTATAGACGGCGACGCAGACGGCTTCATCACCACAGCTGAACTCAAGGCGTGGATAAAACGCGTGCAGAAGCGTTACGTGTATGAGAATGTTGCAAAAGTGTGGACAGACTATGACCTAAACAAGGACAACAAGATTTCGTGGGACGAGTACAAGCAAGCCACGTACGGCTACTACCTCGGTATGGTTCCGTTTGTTTCAGCCACACTTTTCTTTACAGAGAAACTTTATGTACAATCCTGACAGTAACCTAATTTGTATCCCCCTCTCAGCCAACCCGGAGGAGTTCGAGGACGCCACCGACCAGTTCAGCTTCAAGAAGATGCTTCCTCGTGATGAGAGGAGGTTTAAAACTGCTGATCTGAACGGGGACCTGGCGGCAGACAGAGAAGAGTTCACATCCTTCCTCCACCCCGAGGAGTTTGAGCACATGAAGGATATTGTGGTTCTGGTAAGCCATCTGTAAACCACGTATGCTATTTAAGTTTGATCAAAAGACGCACCCGGAGTACCCTCACACACTGGGAGAAAATGACCTTCCCCAAAGCCTTTCATTTGTCTTTAAGAAGTAACATTCAATTACAGGACCATATTTGAGTCATGTTATATCTCTTCACTTAAATAACTGTGCAACATTTGGATAACTCCCTAATGAAATTTTAATTTGACCCCGGAAATGATTGAGTTTCTATACTTTTTTGGAACAGGTCCGTTGGGAGGGACCGACCGTCCTGTTTAAGGCTTGATCTTTAAATATAAATTTGGCTTCGTGGAACATTGGCGCGTCAAATGTTAGCAGTGATGCGCTATAGTGCCGTGTTCATAAAAGTTGTACTACCCATTTGACAGAGTTAATTATTAATCCCTCATTTTTACGATGTTGCTGAATGTTACCAAAGGACGATTTGACCCGTAATGTCTCCACTGATTGTTGTGAATCTTTGTAAAGACAACACATATTGAAACGTCACACACCACCAAAGAGTCTTTGATGATGCGTGTAGTCACAAGTGAAACACACCATGGAGACATTGTGTGATTTTTGAAAAGAACGAGGCTGTAGGCCAGTGGGACTGAAATCTATTGGAGGAACATGAAGTCGTCTTGCTAAGTGCCAACCGCACACCTACACATTCATTCCAACAACAGAGCGCTCTGTTTGAATGTCCAGTATCATATTTCTGCCCCATGATATCTGCTTCCACTGCCACGATTTGCTCTAAAATGCTGTAAACTAGAAAAACACCACTTCCCCAACAAGGTGGTAGAGCAAATCTAATATTATATAAAATGGACACATTTAATTATTTTCTCATTGTGCATCTAAAATAACTGCTTCTTAATCATGTCATTGTCTAAACTTTATTTTCCAATCAGTCAAACTAGTGCAACTCCCAAAAAGATAGATATTATAAAGCCTGGCAAACGTTTTCTCATGTCCATGTTTTACATTTTTTTAAAGCCTCCTCAATGACCTCCATGTTCATCACACCATATTTATTTGTTGCAAATACTGATCAATACTTATGTATGATCACTGATCTTCTAGTGCTTCCCTATTAGGCTTTACCATCATCATATCTGTAACTTGTACAGTAGAGTGGCATTGTATAATTTAAAATATGAAACAGTTGTCTCTATATTCCAGGCCGTTTATTCGTTGTTAACTGCAACAAGACAAAATTTAAGGCTGGTAAAAGAATCAGATATTTAATCCATTAGTGATTTGTTGAAATACAGAAAACACGTTGCCAGCCAGTTTTATTTTTGACAAGCTTAGAGCAATAGTTTTTCCAATATAGTCATATATTAAAGTTAATATCTTTGGTCTTGCACTGTTGGTTGGACAAATCGGGACACTTCCACTTGTCCCTTTTGTCTTTTGAAGTTGATAAAAATTGATAAAAACTATCAGCAGATTAATCGATAATGAAAATAATCAGTTTTGTTTCCCCATCTAATCCTGTTCAGTACCATTTTATATGATAGCTATGACTATATATGTTCAGTATATTTATTTTTTTACAGAACTAAAAGTTTTATGTTACCCTGGACGTACTGCTGTTACTGTCCATCTCACAGACCTATAAAAGGTACGGAACATCTCTCCATCTGTCCGTGTTTACAGCGGTGAACATCTCTTCTTGTTTACACGCGACCCTGCACAGGTTAAGTGGTATAGGAAATGGATGGATGGTTTTTCTAGTTTATTATTAGTGAGCTATTAGACCTCTGAAGCTACGTGGCCATTAATCATTCAGCAGGGTGCAGAGAGGGCATCTCACCTGCAGGAAGAGATGCATCCAATGATATGGATTTCTATGGCTGTGTGTTATGTCCAGATGCACAGCAGTTACGGGGTGTGGTTCTTCACTAATGGTCAGCTCACATGGTCAACAAGCAACCATTTAGTCAAATTCGCACAATCATCTAATAGCACCTTAAAAAATAGTGTTTCACAGACTGTTGGCTGGTCAAAACTGTGAGTCATGTTTTAATGCAGGGAGTATGTCTCATTAGCAATCATGTAATTGTTGAGTCAGTCTGCCAGCCCAGTTGTAAGTTGACCCTCACACATTCAGTCGTACGGCCCGGGGCAACAGGCTTCTCTTTTAGTATTCAAAGTGAAAGCCGTACCACAGTTGACCCTTGTGTCCCACTTTAATGACTCCATTGCCTCTGAATGCAGGAAACTCTGGAGGACATTGACAAGAACGGCGATGGACATGTGGACGAGGACGAGTATATTGGTGAGTCGAAGCCATGCACTTAATAAAATAAATGAAATCAAATGAATTAGAGTTAACAACAACGTCAGCAATAAAGGCATCTATTCAATTAAATAAAAATACTCAGTGACAATCTGCAGCATAAATTGGAAAAAATTCATATGAAGATATTCAACCATTTGCAGGTATCCTCTGGTCCACAGGAACTAGTTTATTCTGGGGAATAGCTCACACATTCATAACATGTGCAAATAACTTGCACATGGCTAATTGCAGTCCACATTTAGAAATAGGTATATCGTGATCCTATAGTTAACTTTAAGAAATATATTATTTTTAGTGCAGATTGCACTTTATTGTTGACTACCAAAATACGGGGACATAAGCATTTGGACGAACGGTTCCAACTGACAAGGCCTAACACAAGCTGGAACTTTTTGTGTTCTTTTTCAAGTTGTTCAAACAGGTGACCTGCCCTCCTCTCTCACACACAGTTTGTTGACGTGGAGAGTGACAAAGATATGTTTTTTTTTACACACGCAAATAACTTTTACATGTTTGGCTTGCTATTCCGAAACGGGGGTTTACACAAACCATCCCGAGCATTGCATCCTGCAACGTAACAGTCATCCACTGTGGGTATAGCTGAGCTAGTGATAAATTCCCAAAGTGTGACTGTCAAAGATTGGATAGTCACACTTTGGGAATCCAAGTGTAAACTGCGTTTTAACTGCAAACATTAATTAAAAACATAGAATGTCAAATCCAAGTGTTCTTATGTCATTTCTTCTCGTTTAAGCTGACATGTTTGCCCATGAGGATGGTGGTCCAGAACCAGACTGGGTCAGGACTGAGAGGGAACAATTCTCTGATTTCCGGGACTTGAACAAAGATGGAAAGATGGATCAGGACGAAATCCGCCACTGGATTATGCCACAAGACTATGACCACGCCCAAGCTGAGGCCAGACATCTGGTGTACGAGTCTGACCAGGACAAGGTACCGTACAAGGTTTCATCTGCACATGATGGTCACAAATAAGTTTTCACTGTTGGCAGAGACTGTGTTTTTATATCTGTCTTTTCTATCTTTATCCTTTGCATATATTCTTATGCTTCGGTACTGTTAGAATAAGGCTGACTTATCTTGAAATTCTCTTGTTCTTCTTTATCAGGATCAAATGCTGACTAAAGAGGAGATCCTTGAGAATTGGAACATGTTCGTAGGAAGTCAAGCCACCAACTATGGAGAGGACCTCACCAAGGACCATGACGAGCTCTGAGTTCTCACTGCAGGTCCTCGTGTTGATGTGAGGAGGATTGTTGAACACTTTTGTCAAGAAAGACGGATTCACAGACTCTTGCACTTCCTCCCACCAATGTCCATCTTTTCCTTGTAACAATGGCTCGCCGTTTTGGTTTTCAAACCAACACTGCAGATACCAAATGAGAGGATTGATACCTTTTACCAACACTAAGGGTCTGGTTAGGTCTATATATCGATGGTTCTGTTTCTGACATTCAGGAGCGAAGCCAGACCCAGTGGACTCAACTTTCCATCGATGGTGCCTTCCAGCCGCGTCGCCGGCTTTGCTGCCTCAGAGATTTGTGTAGGAAGTCTTTAATAAAACCTGTCAAAGCCGAATGCAGAGAATTTGTCCGACACAGGAATCATTTTTGATAACAATGTTAATGTGAAACCACAACTAGGAACATTTATTCAGATTTTATTTATTTATCGAGTATCTTCTGGACTTAAGGTTTGAGAGGAACACAATGTTCATGTAGAGGTCTTTTTAAAACTGAAAATGCGTATGTTTCTTTGTTTACAGTCTTCCTGGTGTTAAGACATTTTTTCTATTAGTGAACTAGTTTAAGAACTGTTGATGAACTGATGTTTAATGGCATGTTTTTTGCACGTGTTTGGTTTTAGTGTAGCTAGTGACCGACTTTTTCCTCTATACTTAGTTTGTATTTATTGGTATACTTTAGGCCAACAGTGTGCTCC
>JASGAT010395015.1:0-34227 GCA_030220025.1 Chelon auratus | reverse complement strand
CCTTTGATGTTACATTTAAGCTTTACCAGTTGACAGCTGTCGATTGGATTTGAGTACTCTCTTGGCTTGAACACATTAAAGGAGGGAGTACAAGTTTCCTCATTTCCCACTTGACTCCTCCTGTTACATCACTCCATTTTTTTTCAATTGCACTTAGCATTGTAAGGATCAATCTGCTGTTTTTGAACATCAGAATTTTTGTCTTTTTATCATGTGCTTCATTAAACTGAGAACAACACAGCTTACGACAATACATTGTTGCTCAAACCCCGTCGTTCTGTGGTGGATACGTCATTGTCCCAAACCTCAAGTTTGTAACTGCATACCACTTAAACACAAACATATGTGACAAAAAGTTTTGTCCAAATTAAACAAAGGAAGAAAATAAAGCATTGTGTGTTTTGTGTGTTAAGCTTCAAACTCCCCTGAACTCAAAGGGAATCTAATGCTTTTATAAGAGCCATTGTTTTTTTAAACCCGTAGTTATTTAAGCACAAAGGCAGGACAAGACAAACAATAGTATCTGTTAAGTTTAAAGAACTTGTTCAACACAACTTGTAACTGTCAAGACCGCATTATAAATTTATCATACAAGGTTGCATTTTAGACTTTGACATTGCTTTACTTGTAAAATCTGGCATTGGATAGATACAACAACTGTGAGAAGGGTAAATACAAAGCTGCTACTACCAGCAGGATGGCTTGCCTAAGCTCTGCACACAGAAGCAGCTAGACTGGTCATGAAAAGGTTATTTCTGGCAGTCTCCACTGGTCGCCTGGCAATGGCAGGGTGATGTTAAGACCCCAGGAAGTAGCTGTGCCTTTCCAAAAATTGATCTGGCACATGGTGGATATTATTACAGGTTAGGCATTTCCCAATTTCCGGACCGGTTTGTTTTGAGCTAAACTGATGTTAGCAACCAGTGGTTCTTTACCATACATACAGGGTTGGTAGCATTCTTCTCATCCAACTAGGCAAGAAAGCCCTTCATTAGTTTCCTTATATGCTTCACATTAGGCGTCACATTATGACCTTTATGGTATTCAGTGTTCTGCTGGGAAACCTTTGGACCTGGCATTCATGTGGATGTTACTTAGACATGTACCACCCACCTAGACGAGACCAGGCACCCCCACCTCATAGCAAGTTGTTGACTTGGCCTCCAGATTCACTAGATCCCAAACTGATCAAGTATCTGTGGGATGCAGGCCCCCACTAACAACATTCTGTTGCCAGACACCACAGGACGCCCTCAGAAGGCCCATGTCCATTCTCTGATGAGTCACAACTGTTTAGAAGGACCAAGGGAGACCTATACAATATAAGGTCATAATGTTATGCCTGATGGGTATATATCTGTAAAACACCACCTAACTCTGCAGCTAAATCAATGGCCTTGTGGTTTAGTGTTATAGTTTCAGAATGCATAATTCTAGTAACCAAATAACAAAGTGATCTTTTGTGTCTAGATGAGTTACCTGACATAGCTTTCCCTGCTATTTCACTCATTCTACAGTAATCCAACTCTTGCCTTCAACCCATAATGCTTTAAACTGTCTTTCAGTCTTTCACACCACCATAGCTCTTAAGTTCCTGTTCTTGACACTCACACCCAGTGGCAGGTACCATTAGTCTTTTTCGCTCTGGTGTGCCATGCTGACATTTGTCAGTCCCATTGCATGTACTGTGTATTTGTATGGCGTGCTGCATGTGCTCACAGTTTCACGTGAGCTCGCTGCAGGCAGCTAACGGCACGGGCCATTCAAATATTCAAGTCTGTATTCGACTTTTGATTCAGTGAATATAAGGAACAAGCGGACGCTGTTAACACTTGCACATGGCTAATTGCAGTCCACGCAGCCGAGATGGAGTTAAGCTGACTTGCTGTTGCTGCTGGCTGTTGCAGTAAAACTCTCAGATGTAACTGAGAAAGCAGCTCCGCCACCCAGCCTGTCCCCACTGCCTGCTCATGTGGAACATATGGATATATGTGTGCCAGTTAGCAAGACAAGTCAAGCGGGACCAATGCGATAAAGCTCATTAGGAACAAGGGACAGGGCGATGTATGTGTGGGCCGTGTTATTCTGTTGTAATGTAGGACCTTCTTCAAATGCTGACAGGAAGCCAAATAATGTCTGGGAAGCTACGTTTCAAATATCCAGGTCATGTTTGATTTTTGTTTAGTTACTTGATATTTCCCAGGTTTAGTTAACTTGGTATGAGAGAGCGATATGACAAAAACGATTACTTTATAAAAATGTGCAGAAGTGGGTTAATAAAGTCTGGCATGGCTCTGCTTGTACAGTCCAAAAATGCAGATATATTTTCAGATGAATCCCTTCTTTGTTCATTTGACAGAAAGCTGCAGGTCTGAGGAACATTCAAAGTGGAGGTGTTGTCTGTAGTGACACTTCAGTTATTTTTGGTCTCCATTAGATAATATAATGGTTGCTCTTTCGCATTTTAAAGAGTGTGAGGCCTGTCTTGCTTAATACATTTGAATAATTGGGAGGCCTAAAACACTGAGTTGCTCAGTGTACTTCCTCCTGATAGCATATGAGTGTTGTCATGTGTCATGGTGCATCTGTGTGTCGGGGGGCCAATGTGTGAGTGAAGGTTGGATGAGTATTAGTGGTGCACAGAGATGTAAAAGAACCAAATGAGTGTTTGCCCGAACAAGATAGGGGCACACGGACTGCCTGCCTCGCGGCCGTGTTTAACAGTTTATGATAGGTTCCTAATCATTCAAACCGGGGGAGTGGGTGTACAGTAATGCCTTCAGACGGCTCTCATATGAGTGTCTGCGTAGATCAACGCCTCTCCTCTGATAATAATGAGCCCTCTGGGTGGAGACACTGTCAGAGGCGGGTCATAAAGTGTAGCATATTAATGTCCACAACCACGAGCAGCTCTCTCCATCCAGTGTCATTTTCACTTGTCCACCAACAATCTCCTTTTTAAGAGCTTTTTTTTCATAGTCCACTTCTATTTCCATATCAGCAATTAACAGCAGCAAAGCCGCAATAACAATTAAACAGCCCACATAACAGCCTATACAGTGCATCCAATCACCCCCACCCACCCCAGCAGCACACCCCTGCTCCTCTCTGACTCTTATAATCACCCTGCCCTATTTTTTCTCTGAACATATCCGTGCTCCCTCATCTTTGTCCTTTATCTCTTGTGTTTGTTCCTTCCACCCTAGGGATTTATAGCTCAGGGTGTTGTTTGTAAGGATCTTTGAGACATCTGACCCATCCTGCGCTGAGGCTTTCGTAACAATCTTTCCGCCCATTATATAATAACATGCATAACTGCAAAAAAATGCAGTCATTGAGCTCTTTAAACAAAGCCTTTTGTATTCACCAATTGGTATAATGCCTTGCCTTAATATGACATAATATGACACGTGGTTTTTTTTCACTTCTCATTGGAGATCAAACTCTAGATGTATCGCTGAAACCACAGCGAAGTGCCGATGGAAGAGCTGTAATATTTATAATAGTAACAATGTCAGATTTAAAAGAGTCACTGCTTCTTCTCAAAGGCACACTAGCTGTGCATTCAATAAGGACACAGAGACGTCTGAGGTCGTGTCCTCTGTAATTTCAATGAATTAAGGCGTGCTTAATATAATTAAAAGGGGGTGCAAGGTGGATATGTTACAGATTCGAGCCGGTTAGCTATATATACTTGAGCATTTGTCATGAAAATGACTTCCAACGCCACACAGAAAAACAAAGAGCTTTGTGATTTAACAGCCACCCATCTACACGAGGTGCGGCCCTTCAGTCATCACGAATGAACAACGTCACCTTCAGTCTGACTTTAATTACATAATTAAGTATTTCCCACATTTAATGTTTGAATGTGACTATTTTTGTCCAGTAAAAGTATTTATGATTTTTCCACCTGACTAATTCAGTGTGGTGTGGAGTTAGCAGCACTTATATGGAACTTTATAATGAACTTTCATGGTTAATATAATTGAATACTTTAGTGTTAAAGAATTTCTGAAAAATCCAATGACGCACTCTCTGGTGCTCAAAATCCTCTAAGGCAATCAAACGGATGCATTGGTTGAACTTGCATCATGAGTTGAGTTTTTCGACAGTGCAGTCCTGATGATATGCAGGCCATCCCTTCTGTTTTCCTGTAAGTTGTGTGATTCTATGTGTAGGCCATGTGAATGCAGGCTCATTCTGTGACTTGCACGTTTCTCCTTCTGGACAATGGAGCTTGAAGGAGTCCTCTAGTTTTCCATGCTATCTCGGAGAAAGTGATTGTTCGCCCCCTTTCCCATCACAGGACTTCACTCCTCCTAGTGGTGGTGAGACGGAACAAGACGCACCCTTGTCTCTTTTTAAGAACTGCACTTGTGCTCATCTATCATCATGAGTTTTTATGTAGCCATCAACGCAGCGTAGATACGGAATCTGCCATTAATGGCTACACAATTAGAGAGAAGGCTCTAAAGAGCAATACATTTCAATTTAGGAACCATAAACCTAGTGAGTTGGTAACTAATTGCAAGCGCCTCTGGATAAACGGGAGCCCTTTGGACTGAGGTCAGGATGACTCAAAATCAGTTTTAAACAGCTTTTACATGCCTGCTTGAGTAACCCACTCATTCTGACAGGCGGCTGCATATCTCATATGATATATGCGGAGAGAAAGTTTTCAATTTTTAATTAAAAGACGGGCAAAGTGGCTCACAGCTGAGTTGTTTTGGAGTTCATGACAGTGAGGGTGGAGACGATGCTATCCCAGTGAGACTTGATATCTTTGGACAAAATGGCTCTCTCGCTCCATTTGCCGACATTTGTCTCCCTCTCTCTCTGCTTCTCTCTCCCCAGCATCTGGATACCTTTGGGATGGAGGAGGGGAGACAAGGCCTTTCCCATCCCACTATTCCCCAGGGGGCTCGGGTTGGTTTGTGATCTTGTATCTCACATGATAGAGACACATCTAATCCTGTTAGGAGTTAATACTTTATCTTCCTGTGGAATAGAGTGGGCAGCAGGAGGGAGAAAAAAAGGAGAAGATGAAAGCCACAGAATCTGACTCTATCTTCCTCTGTTTGCTGGCCCACATATTGATGTGGAGTTGGAGAATACATACGTCTGTGTGTTTGTGTTTCTGTGACTGTGTACCCTCATGGGATCTTTCCGGCTGCTGCCTGCATATCTGACAGACTCCTCTCAAGGTGTTTTCCCCTCGCTGTCTTTCCGTATCTGCTCCATCTCTGCTCCCTGAGTGAGAAAGTTTACCCTGTAGGCCCCATCTGAGCTCCAGGCCCCCAAGGCCTCTACATTCCCAAAGCTCCTGCACACCGGAGCCCCTCAGGCTCCCTGGTATACCACCGGGAATACCCCCAAGAACCCCTAGGCCCCTCAGACTGGGAAGCAGCAGCCCTGCACAAGAGAGCTAGCCCGAGGGGAAGGGGAATGCTGTCTGGGAATACAACTAAGAGCACGCTTCACTTAACATGCAAACATTCCCTGACAGCGCCTCCTGTCGGTGCAGTATCGTTTTTGCATTCAGGCCTTCTTGTAACCCTGTTAAGTTTCCTCTCTGGGGCCTTGACCTTGTTAACAATCCCTAGGGGCTCATAGAGGCCTCTGTGTGCTACATGTGCACTGACCTTTCCAGTTCCCAGAGGTTAAATCACATCTTTTTGGCCCCAAGAATCAAAGTAGGAGCTGTATGCTTATTTTGGATGCACCTGGGACTTCACTCCATGACATACTGAAAAATAATATCACTCCTTATTAAATGAAGTTAACGCATAGCATAGGTTCAAACTTGCATACATGGAATGAACTATTTTCTTGGCTTTCATTGTGACAGTGAGGTTATATCGCACTTGCATTCAGGAAACCTTTTAGGGGCGTTACATGTGGATGCGGAGGCTGTGAAGCTAGCGGGCCTGCTGTCCTACAGATGTCTTGGGCTGCGAGTTACCAGGTGTACGTCACCTGAGATTACCCACGCTGACACCCCTTAAAGGCAAACAGCCAGCAGTACAGCTGAGGGGGCATCTGGTGGCGTGCGTGCATGCGGGAGTGTGTGCGTGTATTTACATGCTCATTCATTCACATTGGGAGTATCGTTTGTCAGGATGGGACTGAGTCCATATTTGTTGTGTTCTTGGATATTAACCTCCCCAAATCAGAAACTTTATGAAATCAAGTAGATCAATGTAGGCTTGAGATCACGGTATCTCTGAGTGTGTGTGATAATGATGGTAGTAATGACTAAGAACATTTAAAGCATCGGATCCTCACGCTTCAAACAAGCCTTGGCAGTTTCCAGTTAAGAGTGAAGTGGAGTGAGTAAAATGTTCGGCTCCGCTGTACCTCTGATCTTTCTCCACTTCCAACGCCCCTGCAGAGAGAGAACAAAGAGAAGCCCTTTTTAATCAAAGTGCACTGGATTAGGAGGAAGAAAAAAAACACAACATCACAGAGATACTACCTCGCAGCCATTATGAGAATTGGAAAACAACCGGAATCACCACTTCAAATGAGTTGTCCCTGACCCTGAAGTAGGAGAAAGGCATTTTAATCTTGTTTGTGTAAAGGTCTACGGTGGAAACGAAAGAAGTAGTACACGTGCAAGTGTGTGCATATACTGTATGGTATGTGTGCTTCTGCTGACTATGAGTGAAGGCCCAAATGTGGTTTGTGTGTGTGAACACATAGCCAACAGCTAAATATACCATTCTTGTATGTGCGTGTTTACATTCCGGCTCCTGGTGACATCATTAGCCCACAGAGCCATACGGCAGCTCTTTCTGCCCACGCCGAGTTATATTTTATTAACATACCTGCTGTAGCTGAATCATCCGCTCTCTTGTAGACTTGCACACAAGCTGACACTCAACTCCATCCACATCATGTATATTTGATGCGCTGGAGCATACGCTGAATGTGGCTTCCTGTTTCTCACTTTCATTTACATTATCATCATAAATGTGGACACTCAGCGCCACTAACTGCAAGAGTAAGATGGACATGGGGTGGTAAGCTGTTCATGAGTGACGCACCAGCGCTTGCAGTCTCAGTGGCTGGACCAAAAAGGTTGATACTGCCATCATGTGGCTTGATTATGTCATGTGCTGTTCTAAACTGAAGGCTTTTACTTTTTGTTTTGTTTGTTTTAAGAATAGGGACTTCAGTCCAAGCCTGTGTGCATTTTGGGGCCCAGCTTGTGCAGAAGGGGTCAGTCAGTGGAGTACGGCTTGCTGACACCGAGGTATGTGTCTCGTCTAATGAGATTTATTGAACTCCAGATGTTCCCAGTTATGAAGATGTGTGTCCGAGATTTAGGAGGGAGAGGCCTGCACCCTGTCAGAGTCACAGAGGGGTGCAGCTTTACTGTCTGTCACCCCCCTCATTCCACAGCACCTCTCATAGGTGGCCTCTTAACCTGACAACACTGACACCTCTTCTGTCTCTCACCCACGCAAGCATACAATTTTACCCTCGACACCAATGTGAACTCAGTTTTTATAAAGTTGCAAGACAGAGAAGATAGAAAATACCAATGGAATGCAAATACAGCAAATACAGCACATTTATATACAAAGCAGTTTTGTGAGTGTTGTGTGTATCTTAAGAATATAAAAAGGATGACATTCCCCAAAACACAAATTCTCTGTGTTCAACTTAATGGACAAAAAGAGATGTCCTAAAGATGTCCTAAATCCAGTTCACGAAGTCCAGCACATTTTCAAGGTGAGACAATTTAACAGTAAGACAAAAACCCAGTGCAAGTGTACTAAAATATACAAAATAGTGTATCAACATTTTCCTCATCTTACTAAAAGAAAATCTTCATCTTGGCTCAGAGTTACTGTGGTATTGTACCCTCTCGAAGTTTGGGTTTTAATGTCACATAACCAGAACAAGTGCTAGTTGAGGTGCGTCTTGAAGAACTCATGGATCATCAGTGAGTCTGTTCTCCTGACGTCGTCTCTCTGGTTGAAGCAGGCGTCAGCTGTGCTCGCCACTTCTGCAAGGCTGGCAAGGCACCATAACGGCTGACCAGGCTCCAGGCGTCTTTCTCTGCTAGCTGGCACAACATACTGTCACCTTCCTCTTCCTCGTCCTCCTCCACCTCTCACGGCTCAGATGGCAGGCTGCAGCTTGGTCAGGTTCCTCTGGTGCATGCTGTGGTGGCGCACCAGCTCATCAGAGCGGGCAAACTTCTTCTGACAGTTGGACCAGCGGCAGGTAAAGGGTTTCTCACCTGACAAGGAGGGGACAAACGGGGAAAAACAGGGGAAAGCATTGCTTTAGGGTAAATTCATCTCTCTCGATCAAAGACTCTAATAAGTTAAAATGAAGGAGACAGTTTAAATAAAAAAAAGAATTCATCTTACTCGAATAAGAATGAGGATGTAGGTAAAAAAAAAAGGTATACGCACTTGTTTTACCTGTATGAGTCCGAGTGTGCGTCTTAAGGTGATCTGACCGTGAAAACCTTCTCTGACACGTCTCACACTCAAAGGGCTTCACTCCTACACAGAGATGATGGTGGTTGCGGCACCGTCAGAGAACGAGAAGAGAGCGACGGTCAGAATTTGAATGATGCATGATTAGATTGAGCAATCTGTGTGAGAGTGACGGTCACTATTAACTGCGATGCATGTGTTTGTTTGCTGTCTTATAAAGAAATAAAATACTTTTTAGTACTTAGTATCCACACAGAATTAACTATTCAGATAGACAGTTAGATGTTCAAAAGACAAACATGGTTGTAACAACACCATTGTGTTTTTATATCGTGGAATGTAAACTTTCTATTCATCACAACTCCTGGAAAATAACCCAGGCTACACACATATGCTGTAACTTGACACCACTGTACCTGTGTGCCTGCGCTGGTGTCTCTTTAACTGGTCTGAGCGGGAGAATCTTCGACCACAGTCTGTGAAATCACACTGGTAAGGCTTCTCACCTGCAAAATAATTTCATTCATTTATGATCGTCATCATTACATTCAGGCTGGAGCAGGAAAACGGCGCACAAATCACGTCTTCTTTCCTACCAGTGTGTTTGCGTCCATGCATCTGCAGATGTGACAGCTTGAAGTATCTCTTGCTGCAGCCGGGATAAGCACACATGAAAGGACGCTTCTCACTGGCCTCTGAAGGCCTCGCAACCGGCGTAGCAATGCTGGGAACTTGTCTGACGTCCTTTAAGAAGGTGAGAAGGAAGAAAGAAGTTTGTAGAAGAGGAGTTTTGTTTGCTGTGTGTATGCATGTGCATGAATACGGCCTGACCTGAAGACCTCTGAAGACACCGTGTGTGTGTATGTGGTACTGAGCGCTCACAAGCATGGGTGGAGGCGGGGCAGTGGCGTCACTGTTGTAGCTGGGTGCGTGGCCACTGGCAGACAGGGGACAAAATTACAAGTTAGTAGAAACGCAGAGATTTTAAGCAAAAGGTCTTATCCTTTCCTGCGAACACACCTCTTACACATCACAACTACTGTACATGTCTGACTTTAGAGGCCCTGAATGTGTTTTCTCACGTGGCTTATAAATGGAGGGATGGGATCCAACAGGAACACAGTGTTTACTGCCAAAGTTAGCACAGCTTTCGACATTTCATGTGAGATGAGATTATCACATTTGTGTTTTTAGTCTGCGGACGGGACGGTGAGATGGGAGTGAAGAAGAGGTGATGTCACATGGTACAAGTTTAACTCTGAATCAGAATTTCATCATAGTTCGTGGGTTGTTTAGTCAGTGCTTAACTATGTCATCAAACCTCCCACACATATCCTGATAAAGCAGATCAGATAAGATTTTTTTTTGTTTTTTGTTTTTTTTTAATTTTTCTGATTGTTGTTAAAGTTGTTTATTTAAAGTTACAGAAACTACTTAAGATTTGGAGTTAAGATTTGAGGGGATTTAACCGAGTTCTTGAAGTCAGGTCAAGTCAAAGTGTCCTCACTATGCCAAAACTCAAATCGGTCTTTAAAACACGCAGTACTAGTACACTTTATTATGCTATTCTCCATGTCCTGTTTTCCCTGGGCAGGAGGCCAACAACCATCTGGTGAAATCCTCCTCTTCCTCCTCTGCACCATCACAAACACCGGCCAAGACTGAAAAATACGGCATGATATAAAAACAATATATAGTAAGTAAAAAATGCTCACCTCTTCATGGAAGATGCCAGGCTGTTCATCTGGTTCCAGGTTACGCACTCCAGTTGCGATGCCATTTGGTACAGGTTATCGCTGAGGAAAACATACAACAGAAAAACAATCTCGTAATCGTCTAGGGCAACCATATATATGTAGGTTATAATAGATTTAGATTTTTATTTCAATTCACATATTGTTAAGTTACTTTTGGAAAGGTTTGATGTTCCTGTGTATTCTCCATTCCCTTGTATGGAAAATGGAGAAGTTCATTCAGGGGAATTCCAAATGGTTCGCTTATTAACACATCCTATCCCGATCCTGTCCGCCCACCACACTCCTCGCTGGCCTCATTAAAAAACATGGGCACTGAGCCATTCTTTACCTTGGCAGATCACACTAGTGCACACACACACACGTGCAAAGTGCAGAAACACACACGCCTGATGATGTGAATGTGAATGTGCGATCTGTGGGGGTGAGTACCTCCGTACCTAGTACACCATGGACCAGTGCATGACATCACTCTGTCCTCAGTATCATTAATGGCGGGAAACATTTTCAGGGGAATTCTGGACGGCATTCCTTGAGAAGTCCTTGAGGGAAGGAGCGTGATGGCTCGCTAATCAGCTCTGAACTATGTTCAACTTTGGAAAGGCTCACTGATATCTGACATATACACACTGTGTGTATGAGCGTGCCTGTGCATGTGCGTGTTCCTGCGTTTGTTTGAGGGGTTCCAGTTCATGCCATAAGCCCTAACAACAGTACAGTCTTCAGCTCTCTTATCAGCCGCTGTCCCAGTATTTGGGTTGCACATGTTCCTTTTCTCCAACAACATCGCAGGCCGGCATTTAAAGAATCTCATCCTAATTTAGGATGTTCCCCATCAAAATGAAAACAAGTTGGAAAGCATTGAGGGGTTCAAATAAGCAGATTTCTCAGGCACCCCCCTTGGAACTTTGACTGAACATGTCTCTTTTACTTTTCTCCTCATTTTTCACCTGAGGGTGGACGCCGACACATCAGCAGTAGATCACTCAGTGTTTGTTTTGGCCTGCTGAGCACCAGTGGGCAGCACTTGACCTCAGAACAAATTAGGATTCACAATCCAGACAGTTTAGAGGCAAACACAGAGCATAATGTGGGATCAGAGAGAGTTCACACTTCTAAAAATTACCAGCGAGTCAGCAAGCCGCGTGTGGCGTCAGTGGAAAGAATCTGACATTAACTGATGAGTGAGGAGCGTGAAAAAGGGGTTTCTTTTCTTTTTGAAGAGCTGAATTGTGTTGAAGGAGGGGTTCGAGGGTTAAATGAGTCAAATGTAGGAAGGACAGACACATGTAACTGTACCTGTTGTAGTTTCTCAGCAGCAGAGCCTGGTTGCTTGGACAGGATTCTGAAGGACTATGACAACCGAACATGGGATTAGGAGCCGGGTACTGCTGGTCAACTGGATATAAGAAAATACAAATAAGCCAAAAACTACAAAATTTGCTCATCAGATGAACCAGTATTACATTTCTGTGGCTAGAAGCGGCTATTTATTTTTAGCATTTCTAGTTAAAAATTCTATTTAAACTATTAATCATTTTTTGATCTTTTGGCTATGAACATGGTCCCACAAGATCTTACTAACTATTGAATATATAATATATCCCAAAAATGTTTACACATTTTATGATTTTGCAGCACACATAAAACACTTAAAAAGTGACAGTTCATTTCAAAGACACAGGCACGCACAGCTTTACTTTTCAAAGAGAAAACAAGTCAATGAGAAACACCAGTCCTTTTCAGGTTCACATAGTATATTGGTCCCAAGACAGTTATTGACATTCCTACAGAGTCACATAAAGCCATTTCCTCAAGTTATAATTTCCAGAGTCCTTAACCGTATGTATGCTTAAAGAGCGAGAGGGAGAGTGTTTATATATGTCTGTGTATATGAATGTGAGTGCAGACGGAGATGGCAAGAGATGAGGGAAAGTGGATAAGAGCGATGCCGCTGTGATATGGAAAATTATGGGTTACTTATATAACCTTGCTGTGACATGACAGCCTTCCAGTCTGCAAATCGATTTAGACGAAAACATGTCGTGGATGCAGACAGTTACCTATGTTGTTCGGCGGTGACAGTGTGTCCTCGTGTTTGAAGGACAGGCTGGAGAGCTGAGGGGTGTGGTGAGATGGAGTGTGACCATAACTGGGGTTGCTGTCTAAGCCGCCATAGCCTGAGGAGGAAAACAAAAAGAGAAGCGGTGGAGATAAAATCCATCTGATTTCCCTGGCCCAGACATTAGATCACCATCTCACAAATGATCGTAACTTTCTGAAGCCTGCGCAGTCTTCAGTATCTGGTCACTTATCTATATCCACCTGGTAGTAGCTCTTAGTCCCTGGCAGGGTTACCTCAGAGAGACATTCATCAAACTATAAAATCCTCTTTCCTTGTAACATATTCTTTTTCCCCCATCCATCTTTGGCCTTGTGGTCGCAATATTTATGGCAGGTGGAAAAAGAAGTTTGGCAAACACGCCACACAGAGACTGGGATGAGCTACTGTAGGATTATGCTCAGTAAAAACAAGTTTGAAGAGTAATTAACTGGATTTGGGCACAGTTTTTAGCCTGAAAGAAAAAAACATGCAACATTTATTTCACATGGATGAACTTTTATATCCTGAGTCAGGCCAGAGAGGGGTGTTGAAAATGTTGCTAAGAAAAATGACTCACTGACTCTTAAATCCATGCAGCTTGCAGAAAGCCACTCTGAGTATTTTATCTCTTCATCAAAAAATATTTTCCACTGAACAAACAAGAATCAGTGCCACGCACGCCATCTCTGAAAGTCACATCAGGAGGCAGACACAAGTTTGAGGCTGGAGTAACGAGCCCCAGCAGACAACAGAGCTGTTAACAGTAACGGTTCAGGCATCGTATCTGTGTTAACACGGACACAAAAATAACATCTGATTCCAAATTGAAATTCCAGCTGAACTCCCTCCCATCTGTTTTGTGACAGTGAGGAAATTTTAAATTCTCCCAAAGAGTCTAGCTAATGATGCACTTCACTTGTTTCTCCATCAACTTATTCATCAAGTTTTTGCTGTGGCAATTCTTCTAAAGAATATCTTGAACTAACATGTCTTATTTTCTTTCATCTCTTTTTCTGGCAGTATAGATGTTCTTTTGCTATTGAGCAGTGACAAATTATCTTTAAAGGATAAAATAACATGTTGCTTTCAGTAATTTCATGTCTCTGGATGATTTTTTTTTTTAATTCACCTCAATACTGTGTTAAATCAACCTGTGACTGATGGGTTGTGCCACTGCCGTAACAATGTCACAGTGTGACAATGCCGTAACAATTGTTGTGATTCAGAATGACCCAGGACGGCAAATAACATCCTGCTCAGACACAACACCACTGACGACCCCTAAACATGGAGTTACATCAAGAACACATTCTGCAGGAAGTGTACAAAAACACTGGCTTGTAAAAAGAAAATCATTGTACTGATGTGTATTTGTTGTGTGATGATATCTGCTCTTTGTGTTGCACTGGTAGTGAGCATGCCTACCCTGGTTCCTGGAAGCAGGGGGGCTGTCCACACAGCCGGGCAGGTAGGCTCCATTGGGAAACATTCTTGGTTGAGTTGCGGTTGACTCCCCGAAGGCCCCAACACGACATGGGCCTGAACCTGTAAACTGGCCAGAGAAGTGCACTGTGAAGGCCCCGAGTCCACAGTGAGGGTCCTCTATGGGGTCCGTCGTGCCCCAGCCTGGCTCCTGCTTGATGAGGGAGTGGTGGGAGGGCAGGGAGCTGTAGGGAGATCCAGGGTGGAGGTCCAGCAGTTGGGTCCACTGGCCACCGCCAACGGACATCCCGCAGCCGCCACCAGCTCCTGGTAAGGATGGCACAGGAGGGGCTGGCGGCAAGAGGGTCAGATCGCGAACATCTGACCCCACTGACATGGCTCCACACGGTTCGGTCAGCATTACTGAAGGCCGTTCGAGTCCAAACAAAAAGTTATGGTATTCCAGAGGAACACACAACTGGGAAATTAAAAAGTCACACAGTGATAAACTCCTAGGAGTGTAACTAAAACACAATCTGGAGTAACAACAATCATGAATCAGACTCTTCTGCGGAAACAAACATCAATCCTCAAAATGCACTGAAGGAGCCATGTTTTCCACCTAATGCCATATAGGAAATAACGAAATGAACGGACTGATGTCCAAAATCTGAATGGCAAATGTCAAGCTCCCTGGAGTACCTGCAGCAGATTTGGAGTTGGTCTGTGATCCTGTCAGTTCCTTGTCCTTCTGTCTCTATGATGTCTGGCTTTCCTTATTCTCTTGAAGGCTCAAATACTACACAACTCACTGGACAGGGGGAGGAGCAAGAGAGGCTGAGAGGAGGATGACTCCCTTGTTTTGCCCCGACCAACAAGAACTGCACCTCTGAATAAATTCAACATTAGAGGGTGTCTTTTCACTCTTTGTTCAAGTTTAAGTGTTGCTCCCATTGAGCTTTATTTCTCAGAAAACAAGGTCCAGCAAAACACATCTCAGGAGTGGCGGATAGAGACTTAAAAGAACAGTATTTGCTCTTATGTCTGTGCATACATAATTACTTTTGGTGAAATGCATTTCTAAAATTGAACCATTTACCTCCCAGTCTGTATACACCAGAAATCCAAACAGCAGGGTAAAATAACGCATGATCAATGCTAAACAAAATATGCGTTTTCAAAAAAAGCAGAGCTCAAACCTTTTGTCATCTGTACACTATTGACCCGGGCCATTCGCTCTGACGGTCATCATTTCTGACTCCTCTGACTCAACTGTTTACTGAAATGTGCTCCACTTTTAAAACAAGGAACTAAGCGGATGAAGCAATGATATTAAGGAAAAAGACGAGAAAAGTGAAAAAAAGGTGAGTCACAAGATAAAAAGAAAAAAAAATGTTTTGGTAAGATCGCGAAGATAATTATTACTCAGTTTGGTAAAATAACAAAAAAAAAGTATGTTCTGAAGTTTACCATTTTGGGCATAGTCCTGTTTTGCTAAAAGCCGTTCACATAAACTATATGGCCTTGGAGCAAAGCCACATCACACAAAAGGATAATTATTTATTAGCGGAGGACAGGGGGAGTTATGAGCATGCAAGTGTGTGTGTGTGTGTGTGAGCACGTAAGAGATAGGGGTTTTGACCTTAATTCGAAGTGGAACTGCGCAAGAATGCAGCAACTTGAATGAGACTAAAAGCGCAAGACAGCTGCAGTGGATCTTTTAACGTTATAATATTTGTCAGATCAGCACTCGGGTTCCTCCTTTCCTTACAAGCTTGAAAGATTCGCAGCGTGTTGCAAATCAATTATGTTGTTCCTAATAAAAATATACTGAGCTACGTTGACTGTAGTAGTTGACCTGTAGTGAGACCACACTGAAACTCTGCTACTACAAATTGCACTAGTCACTGTTAGAATTACTTTACACAATATAAGAAACTTTTAAAAGTCAGTGTGAAATCATAACATCATAATAGCGATATTTAAATGTGTCACCAATCCATTATAAATTGGCTGCGTTTGCTGGAGATTACTTTTAATTCCATTCTGCAACTTCTCATTAGGGTCACCAATGTCACTTCTGTCAGTTCAAATTTCTTTCTTTAATCCTAAACCAATGCCCCAATGGATAGATTAAAAATCGAGACCACAAAACTTGGACGAATGATCCATGAGCAGTATCTGACATTGTTATTTAATTTCAATTTAACCTAGCCACAAATTAAAATGCGCTGCCAATTTGGGATAGAGGACCGGCGATGGCGCTGAAGACGGGAAACGTGTTAAGCACATTCTGTCATCACCATCTGGAATATGGTTTAGGATTCTAGTGAACGTCACTGACCCCTAAATCAACTTAAAGAGAAGTGGTGGGTGGGGGGAGGAGTGCTTTAATGGACAAAAAAGGACAAAAAAATGGAAATGGGGTGATGAAATCAGCTGGCAATCTGCTGAGGTGACATTTTAGAAACCATTGTTGTCCGTAACCATCATTGCAAAACTTTACTCATGTGTCCTTCAATACCGTCTTAATTCCTGTGATTTAGATTCAGCTGTAGGAGAGTATGCTGCAGCCCTAAAGATAGGGCTGATTGATTACTGTGGCATCGGCTAGTGCGCATTCAGGATACTGGAGCAGGGTTCGATCAGCATTAACAGCAGCTTGATGACTGTCCCAACACATTCCTGTGAAGAAACACAGGTTGCACAGGAATTGTCTCAGCACATCTGATGGCATCCATTGACAACATCATAAATGCACCTAAAAGCTAAACACAGATTCCTCTGGGTGGTTTGTGGCCATGGACAAGATTAAGTGCTCTCTGACATACTTTATTCTTGGAAATAAACAAGTGCAAAAGCAGACCCATATCCCAGAGGAACACCCAGATATCCAGAAGATGTTCGTGGCATGAAAATAGTAGCTAAGAAAATTAATTTCTCCCTACACTATTTTAAAAACCTTCGGTGGTCCACCCATCACAAACAAACACAAACTGAAATGATGTACTCCGTGGACAAAAGGTTGTGGTACAATTGAAAGCATCTTGCCAAAAAATCGGCGAGAGAGAAAGGAAATGCAGCTCCTCTGAGCCAAGGCAAATGCTGGCCGTGCCTTCAGCGGAGTCTTTAGCGGGGATTCATCAAAGGTGACAGGGCCGGGAGAAAACAACCCTTTTCAGGCCCTATGACGGATTGTAGTCCCCAAATACAACCATTCTTCAGATCAATCTCTGGTTAACTCAGGGTTTAAAACAACATCACTGCGCAGAAGAAGTGAAATGGTCAATACTGCCTCTGACCCCTAACAAGAAATACACAAGACTGCAGCTTTCTCCAGCGCGATGACTGCGGGGGAATTTGAGAAGGGTACGTTTCAGCCAGAGAGATGCATGATAAACTACACAGATATGTGACCTGGCAGGACACGTGAAAAATAAATTACTTTTTCCATTTTAATAAACATGTGTATTTGCGCTACTGCATTTGAAGTAAGGCAGGTTGTTATATCAGTTTCTGTTTAAACGTTTTAATTACAAGTAATTCGTATGAAAAGAGCTGAACACCAAAGAGTATCAAAATATTCCGCAACAGAGAGCTGCCACATAGCAAAATGTGTTATTTTGATGTGCTAAAAAAAGGCCTTCAACTTCTCTTTGTGGGCATGGAAGAGCACGATAACAAACCCCACATCATTGCATTGTAACATTTAATCCTTCCACTCCTATCTGCATGTGGCCTTTAGGAAATAGTTACAACTGAAAACAAAAATCAGGCAGAACAATAACTCTCTGTCTTCCCTCGCTCTTGGACGTTTGCGACAGCCTGACTTCTGATCTGTGAGTTAACAAACTTTGAACATGCCAAGCATTGCTTTAACCCTCGTATGGTCTTCCCATCAACCATGTAACTTTTGTTCTCTTTGGTCAAAACTGACCAGGTCTGGCTGTTTATAAAGCCTAAAATAAAATGTATCACCTAATTATGTGTTTCAGATTGTTAGCCGACTTCTTTTCAACTAATAGCTATATATTGGACACTAAGTTTTAAGAATTAATGGGCAGTAGACCACATTTATATAAAATTATGTAAAAATTCGAGACACTTCACATCTGACCAGGAGGATGACACGGGGCGAGACATATGAGTGCATTCTTGGACACATTATACATAAAACAAATTTTTCCAGAAGACAATGCTAAACTCCGCTTTTAACAGCCCCTTTTCCTCTTCCCTAAGGCACACACAGAAAACAGCAATGGCCATTTTTCAATTATCACATATAAACACTGAGCACTCTTCAAAGTGTGGCATATCAGGGTGGAGATAAGAAGCAGGGAACAAAGGTGTGTGGGAGAGCGAGCGATTCTGTACTTCATGCGTCAGACACAACACTGGTCCAGTGATGTTTCTTCATGACCACCTTTCCCCTCTGTTATCAATCCCACGACCCCTACTTGTTCCAAATTCAAACCTAGATGCACCCAGATCACTCAGGGTTTTTTGGGTTTTTTTAGCAATGTCTACTAAATATGATTTGGAAGTTATCCAGAACTATTTTCAGCAGTGTATTACTGTGTGTTGGGAGCAGCAAGATGGTCTACGAAGGATTAGTTAAATAATCATCATTTTGTGTAGGTCTATTAAAAGTATTTATGAGCTGTTGGACTTATAAAATACGGCACGGAGAAAATCTCTAATGATATTTCATATCAGGAAAAATACTGTGCATAAAGCTGTTCACTGTTTTTCCACAATTTTTGGCTGGTTTTCATATTGTCTTCCTATATTTTGTAATCGACCAATTATTTTTTTTAATTAATGAGCATACCATTATCTATGAATCTTTACTTTAGAAAATAAAAGTGATGTGATGTTAAGTTGTATTAATTATTTATGTAACAGCACTTTTGACCATTTCAATCTTGTTTAGATAGGTGTCACTGTATGGAAATGCACAGTATGTGCAAGAATTTTTAAATGATCTCAGGCCTATGACACAATGTCATTATCAGAATAAACAGCACATGCTGGAATTAAAGTGGACTGAGCTACCTTTCTGAGGAACTTCTCGTTTAGAATGCATAATTTATTATTGAAACCTATCTCATATGTCACTGTTTTGTTGAATTTTTGCTGAATACCCTCTGTCTCATCCCAGCAGGTGCCTGTGTGTCAGGATCAAGGCCAGCCTTTATCAGTTCTTTACAGTAAACCACAGCCTCTTCCAAGCTGTCACACCCATAGCAGCTGTGGCTGGGGCGTAAGCAGTCATCAGAAAACATTTCAGATATCTCTGGCGGTTTCTGTCTGTTGTCATACCCTTGAGCCTCATTGTGAGACTAGGCGAGCAAAAGTTTTACGGGATGACTCGGAGGTACGTCCACAGTGATGGGAAAATATACAAATTACCACAATCAGCACAGAATCTGACAGTAACTTCTGACACTTGACTTTAGGGAAATACCACTTTACTGCAACTTTCTCAATCTCACTTCTACAATATGCAAGTTCAAAACACTACAGATTACCAATAATAAGTAGTTTGATCACATTCATACACTTGCAGTAATCACGTTGTAGATTAAAAGTAATTTTAGTTTGAAATAAGTCCTTTGAAAATGGCATACATTTTCTGAGAGAAAATACGTGACAATGTTTCTTTCTTGTGTTTGACTAATTACATTCATTATTCTGAAAACCTTAATGTTTGTCTGTTCTCTGTCTTCACCATTATATTTATCAGCACTGAGGAAACAGTCTAAACAGCATATTATAAGTTAAAGGGTCATACAGTTGAGCATGCCTCTAATTAGTATTTCTGAGATCTGGCATCTATAGCTTCAAGCCAAACATTGCACAATCTATTCCCAATTGAAACAAATTTGATTCTTTGTTTGACCATGCCTTTTAAACTCTTATTGCCCCTTGTAGCCTGTGTGTGAGTGCGTGTAATATAAACACTCACTGATGACAAGAGACCATTCCATCATTAACAGAGCCCCAGTCCTAGTGCAGTGACTCGATCTGTCCAGACAGTAACGTCAGGATTCCTGGAAGACTGTAGCTTTTATTCTGGCTGCTGCCATTAGCCCAAAACAGAGCACACACATTCCACACAAGGGGATTAAGGTCCCCAGATAGCTCAAAACCACAAATGCAAACTCACATTGATTAATTTCTGCAGTCTTTGACAAGGTAGGAGGCTGGCCATTAAGTGATATGGTACATTACGGTCATATTCAATGTACCAATCTTCTTTTTCTGGTCATGTATAATTTGTGCTGAAGATGGCTTGTGTAGCTAAGATGAGTGAAAGTCCATGAGATGGATAAAAATACAATAAAATTCTATGTGAATGAACAAGCTGAACTGTAAATTAATTTAACTAAGACAGCGGTGTACCCAATTGTGGCTATGCTGAGTGACTAATCGTCTGGTGTTAAGGGAAATAAGTGATCACAGGGAATGAACAGCTATCACAACACAGCACAGACATTTTTCTTTATGCACATGGAATGAGCTTTTTGAGATGTTGAATGTGCGTAAATTAATGTGTGGCCAGTGAAAAAACAAAATCTGTATGTACAGTTTCAACATACTGTCAATGTTAATAAAAAGTCAGAAGAAAATAATAAAAAAGTCCAAGATGGATGCCAACCGACTTCCTGAAACTATTTCTCCTGTTAAAAGATGAGTGTGTAGGGTTTAGGGTGGCCTATATTACTTTTTCATTCATCACATTTAACTAAGAATTGCATTTTTGTCAGCTTAGAATGAGCAGAATGAGTGGCTCATCTTACACGGATGTTTTTGCCATAGCCCAGAGCTTACAAACCAAACATTGATTTTACAGAGTGTCCTTCACATTTTGGCAAATTGAATTTAAAGGCACTATAGAAAGGGAAATAGCTACTGGCTCATCTGCAGCCAGCACAGGCTAGTGGGTTCTCCTACTCATCGGAAAGGAAGGCGTGTTCAGTTGGTTACAAGCTGCTATCTCACTACTAGATGTCACTACATTGTACACAGTGGTCCTTTAATTGAATATTAAACTATTAAGATCACTTAAAAATGGAATTTGGTATGTATCTCTGCAGATGTGGACAACCAAAATCAGAATTGCCCAAAGAGAATTTAGCATGCCTTGTACCACTACTGACTCTGGAGTCACCCTTCTTTAAGACCTTGCCTTTGTTTGTTTATTTGTTAACAGCATTTGTGTGTAGGTTTTTGGGGAGGGTGTGTCAGCTTATAAGTAATTAACAAGCAATTTGCTCCACCAAGGAAATAGGGAAGTTACTCATGCGGTGCACTCTGACAAGGTCACTGGCTGATAGATGAGCCTGAGCAAGGGGATTTTTCAGAGATTGTGAAGGCAGGCAGAACTGTGGGAACAGACAATTAGTGGGTGGAGGTAGGCAGCCATGTTGGATGATGACCGTAAGACTGGTTTACAAGGATACTCACCACTTGGCTGGCTGACAGGGAGAAAGCCGACACCTGGGCTCAACCAACTCTTAACACACAGTCATTTATCTTTGAGGAGGCTGAGCAGGCAGTTTGCCAGCAGTTTAGGAAGAGCATGTGCTATTTCCTATGAAGCAAACAGGGATGAGGTCAGTGCAGGCATATTGACTACGTAAATATGTCAGACCTACACATAAACAAATGCTAATTTTTGAATAGCATTAGCGGACTCATACACACAGTATACAGTATGAGGCATATTAACATTTCACTAAGTAAGATAATCCATTTTTGTTTTGAAATGGTTTCATGTTAATATTTCTCACAAGCTTACAGAAAATAATAACTGCTAAAAAATAAGACAAAATTACCTCCTCACATAACACACAAAATAAAAGAAGGCAAAGACATATATTAGGATTCATATTAAACATCAAATTAGCCTGCAAATGCAAGAAAATGTTCTGAATTATCTTTGCCAATATCTAGTAATTATTTCAACTTCAAGGAAACTTGTGACCTCATGAAGCAGAGTGTCAAAAAAAAAAAAAGCTAATTTGACCAATGGTCTTCCACAGAATTCACACGTACCAGCAAAAAATCACAACTGGACAGCAGCACAAGATTCCCAGAGAGTGTGTGATATCTGCTGTTAGATTAATAATATATCTCAAGAAGACTACTTTGCCAGGTTAGATTTAGAATGATACAAAACAGACTAAATCCCAGTTCAATACATGTACCAGGTACAGGCTTGTTGGAGTTAAAAGGTTTACTGTATGCTATTTTCAGGACACTCTTCCATGAATATTGTCAAGACCATTATGCATCATAACACACTGTGGCATTTTAAAGACCTTTTAAAGAAGACAAAAACAGTGTCTCGCGTGCACCTGGTGCTTCAAAGCCTCCAAAACTCTTATTCTGGACTTGAAATACAACAGGCACTTGACAACAGCTGTTAATCAGATAATGAAAGCCTCGGAGTTACACAAGCACACTTGTGGAGAAGCAGCAATAAATTCTTTGCCATGACAGCGTGCAAGGGCAGGGAGAGAGTGAAGGTGGGATTTGGTACCAGGCACTCGCCTTCCCTGCAGAATGACGCATCATATGAGCACTATGGTGAAACACTCCATCAGCCAGTTCCCCTCAGCACACTATTTTAAGGAATATGTCAAAAACGACGGAGTTAAGTTCCTGTACTGTAACTGCTAAGAGAAATATGTGACTAGCAGGACTTCTAGGAATTATGACATGGCATGATGTGTCTCCATACACATATTTTCCAGACAGTTGAACTTTGTGCAGCGCAGCTTGGAAAAGAAAAACACTCCACAGTATCTTCACCCTGGGACTCGGCCTGCTGCACACCCGAACGTTAGTAACCCGACTCCATAGTTTTAAGGTGACCTCCTGCTCCACTTACCCTCTTCACCTCAATCACCAAGTGACGATACATGGCAGAGGCTCAACACGTGCACTCACGGGTCAGCAGGCGTATGGTGGAAGAGAGTTGCCCTCTGACACTGCCAGTGTTTCCAGGTTGGAAAGTTCTGGGTCAGGCCTTCTACATGGTGGTCTCCAAAGATGGAGTGCAGCGCAATCAGATAACCTTTCTTGGGGATCAGATTCACCTCAGTAACTCTTATCCAAAACATCCAGGGTTAATCTCACGGAGAAGACACTGATATATCGCTCTGACAGATTGAAAGCTGGAAGAAGAAATTTAGGAGGTTGTCTGATTACTAAAAGAATGGGATTGCACCAACTGAAACGATGCAAGACACTTAGGGAAGTTTACCCATCTGAATATTCACTATCTATAGCTTAATTCATGTTAATGATTTTGGTACTCAAAAGTTTTTTTGTTTTTAAAAAAAAAAGTAGAGAGGGGAATTTATGTTATAGCACTGAGACGCTCCTTCTGTTGAGGCTGCTGCGGCTTTAACAACTTGACCCGGAAGAGCAAACACATCACCGGCACTGCTGCCTTTTCTTTTCCGCTCAGAGCTCAGCACTGGTGGGAGCGTGGATTTCATCATCTAGGCTCACAAATTCACCAAAAATGAGCGTCCCGGCCTTTATCGATATCACAGAAGAAGACCAGGTACGACCCGTGTGTTTAAAAACTCATTCGGCGCGGTGCCGCCTGTGGATGTGTCGCTAAATAAAAACTATCCAAGCAGACGGTTTAGCATGCTAGCTAGCTTAAATGCTAACCGTGTTTAGTTGCTGACAGGTACATGCTGATTGTTAGCCACTCGCTGAATATGTGTGGCCATACAGTATGAATGGCCATCAGAGTTGTCGTTATGATAGAGTTTTTGTTACCTTGTTGAGGATAGTTGCTATTAATCGCTCTATGACCACTGTATTTGTGGCTAAAGCTGCTACAAATGCGCTAGACGGCTACGAATGCTAGCTAATGGCATAGCTAGTAATGTATTTATAAACAAAGAAGAAAAAAATAACATGTCTCCTAAAGTATCCTGCAGACTAGAAACCGTAAATAACTTTTACCAACGAACTTTAACAATTGTTTCTTACCGGTTAGTACCAGTTATTTTGCCAAATCAGTCGTTTTCACTGCACATTTTGTATATATACAAAATAAAAACACATGCATTTTTAAATAAATACTTTTGAGCGAACATGTTCTGAACTATTTTTGTACATCTGGCTTAGCAGTCTTTGTGCTGCTGGGTGTTCTTTAACCATAAATGTGATTAACTTTGAAAGGCTTCAGAGCTGAGAGCCTACATCAAGTCCAAGGGAGCTGACATCTCAGAGGAGAACGCTGAAGGTGGACTTCATGTAGATCTGGCTCAGATCATCGAGGCGTGCGACGTCTGCCTCAAGGATGACGATAAAGGTAAGGCGACAATAAAAGACACCTCTGTCTCTTAAATTTCATAAAATGAGCAGTGTGAGACAGTAAACCTAGACAGGAAACACACAGGTGTATTAAACAACATTTTAAATGATTTCTATTAAGTATTCCAGTAAACTAATCCATCCATCTAGCATGCACCAGTATCCTGCAACTGGCTCACCCATTAAACATGTTGGTAACCCTTTTCTGTCAAATGCGACGGAACTGCCCCTTTTGTTTGTTACTCATGGCCCCTCTGTCTGTCCCTCTGCAGATGTAGAGAGCGTGATGAACAGCATCGTGTCTCTGCTGCTGATCCTGGAGACAGAGAAGCAGGAGGCTCTCATTGAAAGTCTATGTGAGAAACTGGTGAAGTTTCGTGAAGGAGAGAGACCCTCCCTCAGAATGCAGCTGTGAGTCCCATCACGTCTTTCACGTAAAGCAGGTGTTATTATTAATTGTATATATATAAAAAAAAAAAATCAAATGATGGTCTTGTTTATTTTGTGGTTTTATAGGTTGAGTAACCTTTTCCATGGCATGGATGAGAACACTCCAGTGAGGTACACTGTCTTCTGTAGCCTCATCAAGGTGGCAGCTACCTGCAACGCTATAGCCTTCATCCCCACCGATCTTGATCAGGTATATATTTATATACATTCAGTGTTGCTTTAATGGAATCGTTGATCACAAACACTGCCATCCTGCCACTCCCAAATCAGTTAAGAAAAGTTGTGATCACCTGTTTCTACTTTTCATTTTGTTTGTACAGTTGACTTATGATACTTGCGTTTGTGCCCAAAATCAGGTGCGCAAGTGGATTGTTGACTGGAACCTGAACACAGAGAAGAAGCACATACTTTTGAGGCTGGTTTATGAAGCATTGGTTGACTGCAAAAAGAGGTAACCATGTATAAGACTTGAGGTGTAAAATGCATGTTTTAGTATGAACAGATGCAGAAATGTGAATATATTCATTTAATATACACTGATCAGCCACAACATTAAAACTACGGACAGGAGAAGTAAATAACATTGAAATAACAATGTTCTGCTGGGAAACTTTTGGACCTGGCATTCGTGTGGATATTACTTACTGAGACCAGACCAGGGATCCCCACCCCTTAGCAATGACATTCCTTGATGGCAGCAGCCATCCCCAGCAGGATGCAGCCTGAAATGGGTCCACATACAAAAGTGGTTAAGGAACGACTCAAAAAACATGAAAAACGGCACAAGGTGTTGACCTGGCCTCCAAATTCCCTAGATACCAAACTGATCAAGTATCTGTGGGATGCACTGGAACCATCCTGGTCAACAGAGGCGCCTCCCCTCAACCCATAGGACCCAAAGCCCCCACTAACAACATTCTGTTGCCAGACACCACAGGACACCCTCAGAAGGCCCATTTACCATTCCCCGATGAGTCACAACTGTTTTGGAGGCGCAAGGGAGACCTACACAGTATTAGGAAGGTGGTCATAATGTTATGCCTGATCGGGGTATAATGCATTGATGTACATTTTTATGTGAAAATCTGTTGATGCTCACGAGCCTGTGGTTGACCTTAAAGTGAATTATAGTACAAAAGAGTTTTCAACAATCTAATGACTTATTTCACAGCGAGGCAGCAGCAAAGGTGATGGTTGAGCTGCTGGGAAGTTACACAGAAGACAATGCTTCACAAGCGCGTGTCGATGCTCACAGGTAAACTTTGAGTACTTGGGGTCAACATTTGTCATCAAGGTATGATATACTGCACCTCCATCACACATGCATCTGTGTCCCTTCTCTTTCAGGTGTATTGTCCGTGCCCTCAAAGACCCCAACACCTTCCTGTTCGACCACCTGCTCACCTTGAAACCCGTTCGCTTCCTGGAGGGAGAACTCATCCATGATGTGAGTATCAGAGGATGTGGATTTAAAAAAATAAATAAATAAATAAATAAAAGTTGTTAAAAGACGTTACTGACATTGTTACATTTTTTTGATGGAACCATCTGCCTTCTTTACCCTCAGAAATTAACCTTAATTAGTCCATGGAAAAAAGTTCTCCTTTTCAGTGTTGTGGCCAAAACAACCATAACCCGGTGTCAGATTAGTTACTAGTCAAAAAACTTGATGATGAGCAACAGTTGAACAGTTTCTTAGAGATTGGACTGGTCATTAGAGTGGCGTTTCCAAAGTATTAATGGTCTAACACCTAAAGAACAAACCAGTCACCAGGAAGTAAGCATGACGTGCAATGTCAGTGTCGGCTTGATTGTAACAGCTTTCAGCCTCTGTGAACACAACCATCATCTAACTGACTGCACTGTCCTATAATGATATTTTTCTCTCTTCTCTCCTCCACCTCTCCAGCTGTTAACCATCTTCGTGAGCGCAAAGCTAGCAGCATACGTCAAATTTTACCAGAGTAACAAAGACTTCATTGATTCTCTTGGTAAGTAGCCATAACTTGAAGTGATAGACTTGTATCACAAGCTACCTTTAAATGCACACAGACACAACAAGAACACTGGTTAATAAGTTAATTTTACTTCATAAATAAAAGCAGTAGTTACTGATTACACACTGTCTAAAGTCTGAGACAGGATAGTTTCGGTGTCATTTTTTTAATGAACTTGTTTCACACACATTTTTGGAATGAGTCAACAGAGAGCAAGAATGTGTGTGTCAGCAGTGTGTTTATTTTCTCACTACTAAAGGTTTGGGTGTAATTAAAAGTGTGCGTGTAGGATGGACTCTGAAAACAGACACTGCGGAGCGATGTTTGTGTTAATGAGCAGATTCCCTGACTGCATGCTCCTCAATGTAGAAACAATCATCACAGGGAAACTCCCCGAGTCAGGAGTAATTGAGCGTGACTGCTTTGTGCTTAATGATCCCTGCGTGTCGCTCTCCAGGCCTGTCTCACGAGCAGAACATGGCCAAGATGCGTCTGCTGACTTTCATGGGCATGGCGGTGGAATTCAAGGAGATCTCCTTCGACACCATGCAGCAGGAACTGCAGATTGGAGCCGAGGACGTCGAGGCTTTTGTCATTGACGGTATTTCACCTCAGATCAAGTTTGTGCTGTCCACCCTCTTTAAACACTTTCCCGCAACAATGAAATGGAAAGTGGTTTCAAAATGTTTCGGTCAAGAGCTGCTCCACGGTATAGACAGGTAGTCACAGAAATGCATCCTTTTAGATCCAAATACAATTCAATATATAATGGGTGAACAAAACATTCAAAACATGATTTAATTGTGAAAAATACACGGGGTATAGGAAACCAGATTGAGAAATGTTCATATAATGCACTTGGATTGTATCCAGTTTCAGCGTCTTTGATAAAAGTCACCAAAAAAAAAAATGTATTCTGACACAAAACACAACATTCATAGTGCTAAAAATGATCCCAATTAAACAGCAACCGAAATTTGTTTGAGTGGACTTTTTGTAGCTGGTTGAGAGCAAATGTGTCACATGGCTCCATAAACTGCTGCTGTCTTGATTTTTGTGAGGTTAATTTCCTGGATCAAGTTAAAGCAAAATCATAATTTGTTTGTACTACAAGTGCTGGTGATCTACTTATCTGAAACAAGCCTATGTTTTCCCCCTTAGAGCTGTCTCTTTAATCTCTTCCTGTGCTTTGTTTTTTTTTCTTTGCAGCGGTTCGGACCAAGATGGTATACTGCAAAATCGACCAGACACAGAGAAAAGTTGTTGTGAGGTAAGTCAGTCCTATGTGGTAGGATATATTGGACCTGGAATATCAAAAAAGTAGTGTGTGACTAGTGGTCTCATTTGCTAAGCCAGTCTGCACTGTGTCACTGTGGCATCTGAAATTTGTCTGAGAGGTACTTTAGAATATGACAAGGGGCTGCAGGAATGTAGTAATTAGTTAGTGGATTACTATTGTTTTCTTGCTAATGTCCTAATGACTTCTTCTATGTAGGATCTAGCAAAAGCATTTCTCAAAGAAACTGTTTTTATTTTTTTTTATTTTCATGATTCTGCCCTTTATATAAGTGTAATTTAAGGTTTAATCTAGGCTGTGAGGTTTTAACATTCTTACTTTTCTGTCTCCACACCATCAGCCACAGCACACACCGCACCTTTGGCAAGCAGCAGTGGCAGCAGCTGCACGACAGCCTCAGCTCCTGGAAGGCCAACCTAGCGGCCGTCAAGACCAGCCTGCAAGCGCTGTCGCCTTCTGCTTAATTCCACCTTAACCCAACTGTCTAGACTGCCTCACTCTCTACTCTTTTCTGCTTTCCAAATTACCAGACTGAAATGATCAGTTTTTATATTCATCCAATAAAAGAACAGTGATGATAGCCCGTTGTTGCTTCTGTCTTGTTGAAATAAGCTGGGGTTATTTTTGGAACTGAGCAATGCACTGAACACAACAAATTACATTTGATGCGCTGTACAGATTTTACTGTGCTGCTAATGGACAATGGATATACAGTAGGATAGATCTTTTCAGATAAATATCGCTGTAGTTGACTCAAAATCTTTTCACAAGGCCTTACAGTGTGTTTAATTGGTCCCTGTCTTTCAGCGACTCTCGACATCTGGATTCATTTAAAGGACCGCGTGCTAGTATACTAGATGAGCTGTGACTTGCGGTGAAAAAGAATAGCCTCCAAAATGAGGGTCACTTGTCTGGGTACACATGAGAGGTGACAATGGTAAAGTGAACTAAAGATGACCTTGTCTGACTAGGAGCGGTATTACCGCAGCATTAGCACTTGTGGCGTAGGTTGATTCACTGCCTCTGCAAATTTGAAACTGTCCACTTGGTTAATACATAGTGCTCAGCTGTATTCAGCATGACTCACTGTCTCTTAATGTGCCTGAACAATGGAAAAAAACAAGGAGTTCTAAATCACAGTTTTCAGTACACCTTGCCTTTGCCTAATGATGTAAACTGCCATTTCTTCAGCACAATAATCTGTTTTCAGGCACCGTTCCAGGAAATGTGAAATCTAATGATTTATGGTCCAGGCATTAGGTGTAAAAGGGGTCTGTTGGAGTTGTCTCCCTCTGGGACCGTGATGAAATCAGCACAAACTGAGAAAGTGCAGAGTACTGACATTGCACTGTGAATCCCCACCCCCCCACCTCTAATCCACGCTGCTTTTACTGACAATTAAAGCTACAGCTCAAACTGTTTACTTTTGCGTTTTGCCACTACTTATTCCGTCACATTCTCATCATTTCAGCAGTGCGGCTGAAACATTTTAATACTCAGGTTAAATGTGCGTTTTATTGCTAAAGTGTGTTCTTTTTCATATCGTGCCAGAGGTCTGCTAAGGCTCACCGCTCACTTCTGCCCAGTTGCCCACAGGGAGCAGCATCTCCTGCTCTTATCAGAGAGTGTAAATCACAAAACACATTCTCTGGAGCACAACCTCATCACAGCCACCCGCAAGGTGGAGAGCAGAGCAGATAGGAACTAATGTGGCCGGGGCTTAAGAGTATGTTTGCAAAGCCTTATATCATAATTTCTGTCTTTCAGCATATGCTCCTTTTTTTTCTGCAACCAGTTGCTTTTCAGCCTCATTCCTGTTGGTGATCCCTCTCTGTTCTTGTCTCTAATTTGTATCAGTGGTTTTAAGCAACAGCTTGTGGATGGTCCGTCATGTGAGATGTCTCAGAGGTTGGTTTATCTAGTGCAAGCAGCATGACCCCTTCTTATCATAGCCTGATAGAAGCGGTTGAATGCATTGTGAAGTTATGTTACATTATATATCCATTTTGAAGCTGAGCTGCTTAGCTGGCAGCCCAGGTTGTCAGCAATGCAATAAATTAATGTATGTTTAGGTATCTAAATCAACCAAAAGTTCTAAGTGGCACAAGACAAGGCTCCCGGATTTTGCTCTGGGCTGCTCTATTAGAATTGGTGCTGAATAGCTGCACTACAACCCCTCATATTCAACATTAAGCAAAGGAGCTGAACTATGATGTGTCATTCACAGAGCTATAACAAACTGGAACAAAAGCTCTTCAGAATCTTTTAAAAAGATTATGCGGCGGCATTAGCTGACATGCAGCTACATAGTAGGAGGTCTACATGTGCTAGTTTTCAATTTTCTGTTTTGCTGTCTGTGTACAGTGTGTGCAGTGTTGACTGATTTGAATGCATTAATATATACTGATGTTTGTAGTGTATGTAAATTGTGGACCACGGGAAGATTAGTTGATTGTCGTGGCATCAGATATACCACAGGACATCCTTAGAAGGCCCGTGAGTCAGAACTGTTTTGGACGCACAAGGGAGACCTACATAATATTAGGAATATTGTTATGCCTGATCAGTTTATGATACGATTGCAAAAAGCTGACAGAATGCAAACAAACCCATCACAGCTTAGTTTGCAGTTTCGCCAAAGAAAAAAATAACTAAATCTTGTCATTTGGTTTTAGCGGAATCTGTTCCCCAGAGAGGAGATGTATCCAACATTTCACAAATATCAACTGGAGAAAAGCACAGTGTGTCACAACTGTTTGTGACTTTTTGTGGAGGCCTGACCCTTTAGTTTAAATCCTGGGCTGATCTACAACTGTTTATAAAAATATAAACTCCTCCTCAACTGGCTACAACAGTGACATGCTGTTGTATTAACACTGATTTATTGTAATATACTGTGTCAGTCAATGGGGATTTTTTTCTGTCACTTGAAGTGCATTTTACTGCTGAAACTTTAAACTGAACTACTTTCAGTAAAATAAAAGATCATAAATCATCACGAGTGACCATCCACTTCCACTATGTGAATTCTCAAGCAGTGAGAAAAACTATTAATCATTGTAACTTCAATATTATGCTATATGATGTCAAATTACAATATTATCTGACATCACACGCTAGACAAAGTCTGGAACTTCTCATTCCCTTCACCCCTTTTCTTTGTATTGACATTCCTCTGGGTAAATCTGACAGAATCCAGAGATGAAGCCAAGTACAAGAGAGGAGTTCTCACTGCCCTTCAATTAGCACCATCCAGTAGGCTGCAAGATAATATTCAGTTGCATCCTATCTCTACTTTACATAAACACACTGCTTGAGGCGCCCAGAGGCCCTGCGGCAGATTTTACATGGAAATTGTCACACAGACACTATAATAGAAAATGTTGTACGAAGCAAAATGGGAACCCACTCTTTATTCTTGACTTTATTCCCTATTACTATGTTGGTGCATGTTTTGCTGCTTGTGATGTCTCTGCTATCGCTATAGCAACTGTTTTCAGTGGAAAAGCGAAACTAGGTGGATTTTTATGAGCTCTTCTCTGTAAAAATGACTCTGGTGCTCATTGCACAACCCTTTCCCATACAAGGCCTGTGCTTAGCGGTGTAGTCACCAGCCGCTGAGCTACCGGGAGATCGTCTTAGACAAGGTTTAGTGCTTTTAAAAGCGCCCTGATGCAGAGAATCCAAAGGATAGTATTGTGTTACAGCCATAATTTGTGCCCACCCATTAGAAGGGACCATACGACACTGTACTTGTAAGTGAAAAAGACACAGAGGATGAACCTGTTGATGAGTGTATAAATGCTGCCAAAATGGATGAAAGTAGTATGATACAGTGAATGAATAAAACCAATATTTAAACATGTGTGTAATGTTTAATAGTATGTAAACACTACTCCATTAAACTTAAGATTGTTGTTTTAGGAGTGCAGAATATTTTCTTACCTTTAAATTGTAGATGCATTATTTGTCACAGTAAAAAAAAAAAACTATTAAGAAAATGAAGTGCTGTTTAAGATCAAAAGTAAAGGCATAGCAACTATGTGTCACAGGGTGGAGTGCTGTGTATAGATGACTCAGTCAGATGTCGCATCTATTCCAACATAGTCCATGAAAAGCGCTTTCTCTTCCCTGGTTTCAGCTGCCATCTAGCGTCCACTTTTATTAAGGTCTCCACGGCTCATCGTGTAATCCAGGTAGAAGTGATCGATTGGTCGCGTCTGCGCCGGTAGTCAGTTCAGAAGGAGACGAGGCTGCATCTGTTGGGAGTAAACAGAACTTTTTTTTTTTTTTTTTTTTTTTAAAGCTACAGGAACCCTCTTAATTCGCGATTGAGAGACTATTTCATTTTCGGATTACTTTATGTCGTCTACAAATGATGATCTTCATTAAAGTTCATCGAAGGAAATCGGCGAACAGAGCTGTTGTTTGCGAGTATCGCTGAACGTTTCCTGATTCACCTTATCAGCGTCGAGGACGGGACACATACACACGCACACCTGCCGCTCCTTTAGATAGGTTTCACTTTGAACTCTTCCTATCATTATGTGCCACATTTCACTATAGGTAATGTAGAAAATATGAATCGGGTGCTGGTCGGTGAGCTAAAACTGTATAAATATCGCTTTAAAGGATCTGTTAACGATGTATACTGTCATTTAAAGTGTGCAGGTTCACGTATGACCATGTTTCGTCTGTTGGTACTCCTTCTACTGCTAACCTGTGGGGATCTGGCCTGTGTCAGGAGGAGGCTACTCTCCAAACCTGATGGACCAGCAGACCAAGAAGGTGAGATGCTCCATTGAATCCAAAAGGATTCATTCCACACACCCAGATATTAAGCTCCCCAGCAGCTGGTTCTGTGCTCTCTGTAGTATTTGTAGATGAGGGGGACGCAAATTCATTCCTTGGTCGCCATCTACTGTTCAACCGGTTTGACTTTGAGATGTTCGTTCCTGGAAATCTGGAGAGGGAGTGTATTGAAGAAATCTGCAATTACGAGGAAGCAAGAGAGGTTTTTGAAAACATCCCGGAAACAGTTAAGTGATGCTGGCATGGTTAGAGACATTGGCCTCACAGCACAAAGTTCTCCACGCTGATTACATGTTTTCTTTTTGTTTGTCTGTTATTTTGCAGGATAAGTTTTGGAAAGAATACACAGCAGGTAAGAGAAAGGGAGCGTGTAAGACTTGAGTTTGCTGCTTGCATGTAATAACAACAAGTGTGTGCTGTTGAGGAGGACTTTGCTTTCCTGAGAGCAAGAACCATTACGGATGCTCTTAAAACCTGTTTCACCACATCACTGCACAGTAGCTTTGAGAATACATGCTTGGCCTATAGCCCAAGGAGCTGCTCAAATGCCAATTCATTCTCATTTGTTGTGCATTAGTGATGATGACTGATTTCTGGAATTGAGATGATTATGTCCAATACTGTGAGTAGTAATAGTGCCATCATGAAACAAGTTTGATACTGCCTGCCTGTGGTTTGTGATGATCCCCAGAGAAGAATCGGCCGTCGCGAGTCGATGTCACATCTCTTTTGGTGGGACTCATTGTTGCTGGAGTGGCCATTGTTATCATTGGCCTCCTGATCTGGTATTTCTGTCACGGCTCGTGCAAGGGCGACATGAGCCGAGCAAGGTGAGATGGACTGCATTATCCTAGGGCCACCTTAGAGCTACCGTATCTCTGAACAGCTACACATGTAGTTATACTATAAAAGACATGCATGCACTTGAACAAAGTGGTGTTCTCAATATTTATGCAATATACACTGCCTGGCCAAAAAAAAAAAGTCGCCACCTGGATTTAACTAAGCAAATAGGTGCGAGCCTACCAACTGATGCAATGAGTAGCTTCTCATTTCTTAAACAACCATGTCGAAGGACACATCCCGTGGTCGTACAAAATATGTTAGTCTGTTTGAGAAGGGTCAAATCATTGGCATGCATCAAGCAGACAAAACATCTGTCAACTGTCCAATGCATTATTGAAAACTGGAGGATAGTGAGGAAGAAATGTGGTCGGAAAAAATTCCTGATTGAGCATGATCGGCGAACATTTGGTGAAATCATATTGAAAAAAAAAAACAACAACAGTAGAACTCAGGGCTATGTTTAATTGTGACAGTAAGAGCATTTCCACACGTATAATGTGAAGGGACCTCAAGGGATTACGACTGAACAGCTGTGTAGCCTCAAGAAAACCACTAATCAGTGAGGCTAACCGGAAAAAAAAGGTTCAGTTTGCTAGGGAGCATAAAGATTGGACTCTGGAGCAATGGAAGAAGGTCATGTGGTCTGATGAGTCCAGATTTACCCTGTTCCAGAGTGATGGGGGCATCAGGGTAAGAAGAGAGGCAGATGAAGTGATGCACCCATCATGTCTAGTGTCTA